>CM029012.1:85474797-85647617 GCA_016801055.1 Panax notoginseng
ATAAACTTTACAGGGATCACTTCTTTGTTTACAACTTCTATATTCTTTGGGCTCTTTAACTTTTCACATGGTAAGTTTAATCTTCTTGCAAATTCATCAGACACAAATGAATAGGTAGCTCCCGAGTCAAATAATACATAGGCATTTATATTATTGATTGAAATAATACCTGACATCACCTCCTTGATGCAACTGCGTCTTGCACAGTCATATTGAACGTTCGAGCTGTCGGCTTGCTCTGCTGAACTGGTTCTCCAATGGTTAACTTTGTAGAACTGCTCTTGTTTCCACTTCCTCCATCTGTATTCTTCTTCAATGGACAATCCTTGAATCGATGCCCCGTTCCTCCACAAGAAAAATAACCACCTTTCTTCGGCTTAGGACAATTTGGTGAAATATGTCCTTCCTGACCACAATTATAACAGACAGTTTTTCCCTTTCATACACTCTCCTGAGTGATTCTTTTCGCACTTTGAACATGCTGGCTTTTTCTGTTGAGTATTCCCTTGTCGCGTTCCTGATTCATTGCCACTGTTGTTCCACTTGCGTTTCTTACTGTTACTGCCACTACTGCTGGCACCCTGATTTCCACCTTCCACCTTCTTTTTATTCTTTTCCCTATTGTACTTAGACACCGCTTCACTACCACCTTCTGCAATGATAGCTTTTTCCAACAACGTTGAAAACGTATTAATTTGCAAAACTGCCACCTTGCTGTATATCCAAGGCTTCAATCCATTCTCAAATCTACACACATTTCTTGCCTCGGTGTCCACCTAATGTGGTACAAATCTTGCTAGCTCGTTGAATTTGGCTGCGTATTCTGAAACTGTCATGTTCTCTTGCTTCAATTCAAGAAATTTCACTTCCATTCTGGCTTGCATGCTCGGCGAGAAATAATTCTCAAAGAACAACTCCTTAAACCTTGTCCAAGTTACCACTGCTGTTCCGGCTCTAGCCTGGTTGGATTCCCACCAATAATTAGCTTCACCTTTCATTAAATAGGTAGCAAAAGCTGTCTTTTGCCCCTCTGCTACTCTAGCGATCACAAAGGCTTTCTCCATCTCCTTCACCTAGGTCTGAGCTTCAATAGGGTATGTGGTTCCCTTAAATTATGGTGGTCCGACTGCTTTAAAGTCTTTAAAATTCGCTAATCCAACATCTGGCCTACCTCTAGCTGTTGGTGCTCAATTTTGCATTGCCCGAGCTAACATATTAATAAAGTTTTGCATTGGGTCTACCTGACCTTCTTCATTATATACAGATCTTTCCTCCCACTGGTTACGATTTTGACGTCTTGGCGGCATTATCTGATTAAACAAAACCTTAATTACATCGAGTTTTAATTATATGATATATCTTCTAAGTGTTTAAAATATAACATATAATTTAAACTCTAACAATCATATTATCTTCATGTTCAACCTACTGAACTATCCATTTTAGTTTACTGAAATATTCTTTCTAGCTTACCGAAATGACCTTTTCAGTTTAATACAACTTTCAATTATCACAGAGATAACTTACTATCTTCATTCTCAAGATTTATCTACTTAATCAAACATTTAGTCATAATACCGCATTTATATTCATATACCAAATTTTTTGAGTGTCGTACACATGCCGGCATATTTTTATAAATGCTAACTATCCCATTGTTAACATCCAGAGATGGGATCTATCAAAAAAAACATACTCCCCTACACACCTAATATGGGGATATTTCATATCTACATACTACCTCACACAGTCTGAGGTTTACATCAAGCACAAAACCCTAATAAACAAAAGGGGCTCTACTGCATCTATATACAATAGAAAGCTATTAAACTATCATTGCACGTCTAGAGAGGGTGTGCCCGCATGCTCCTGCTCTGGTGGAATGAGTCCATCCATAAGTCGACGTCTAACAGATCGACTCTACTCGTCAATCTCAAAGGATCTCCTCACTCCTACTTGGGGAACAATATATGCTGCATCTAAAGCCCGTCCCAAGGACTCCATCCTAACCCGTCCAGCCTCTGCCTCAACCTCTAACTGATCCACTTTTTTCACTGCTCGTACCCATATGCATCCTCAACTCGGATCCTGTCAGCGATCTCTAAGTCAAACCTCAGGTGCAACGCCTGATGCTCAATAGTCAATATCACAAACTTATTCTGCTCTTGTTCTAGTATCTCCCTAAGCTCAGCATTCTTAGCAATCATATGCGTAGCCAATGTCATCTGCTCCTGCAACTGTATCTTCATCTCAGCAAACTCGTTCTGAGCTTTATATGCCAGCTCCTTGTATTGAGTTTCAGTAAACTGATGAGTGGCATTCTCTTGCTCTAACTCTGTCACTCTATTCTTCAGCGCCATGTTATTTTTGAACAAAACCTCCATCACATCCTCGTCACGCTCGTCACTATCAGCATGATCCTCTACCGGATCTATCGGCTCTTGCTTAACTGTATGGCTACCTTGTCCTTCCTCAGGCATCCTATAACCAAACAAACACAACATCAGTATCACAATAAAATAAATTCATTAATAAAATGAAACAATATTTTATTATGTACAATCTATACTAGATGAATCTCCACAATCCACCTCTTAGCATACTCTATACGAGTTTTTTTCTAAGGTTATAGCCTAGGTTTTGCATCCTAAAGGTTATAACCTACGGCTTTGATACCAATTTATGACGCCCCCAAATCCGAGTTCTCAAACCCCGGGTTTGGTGCTCACAATCCATCATTCTCATAAGCATTCTTTAAACTATTGCGGAATAATCAACATATATTGTTCATTATAATAAAGTCTTCTAACATTATCCCAAGGTCTATTAACCTGAACTTATACATACCTTAATTAAGTTACCCTTAGTAACACAAAAGGTTTACATTACCTATGTACATAATATAATATAATACATAAACATTCTCATTATCTATTCCTGCACTTTTTCTTTGCCTTTGTCCTTCTTGGACGTCTCTGGCATAGCTGAAATAAATGTCATGATATAGCAAGGGTAAGCAACAAATTTGCTTAGCAAGTTTAAATACAAGGAAGATATATCATGATTAGCAAGGAATTTATCGTTCAATGTTCAACAATAGAAATCAATTGTGAAAGAACATGAATTAAGTCTTCATAACTGAATATTTGAATAACTAAATAACATATGCTGAGTGGTCATAATGACCATGAACATATTCTAAGGTTGTCAGTATTTAAACTGGTCCTTTTAATAAGTTTTGGTAATCAAGGGGATCAGCCTTTCATACCCGGTGTATTATGCATAAACACTTAATATACGACCGATAATTATTTTTCAATAATGCTTTAATCAAATTGTTCTTTTTCTCAGTCTGGAGTTATTACCAGTCGATTGGTGAAGAACAGCTTTTAACAACATATTTGATTTAACAAATTTAAACATACTTGATCTAGCTGATACAATGAGCATAGATCCATATCTTAAATAGTTCATGAATAAAAGAATTTTAACTAATTCATAGTTCAATAAAATCAGAACATGAATTTAATTGCACCGAGTGCGAGTATCAATAATCAACATAGATGTGAATAATCAACAATAATTATTCACTAATATGTTTCGAAATTAATAACTCAAGGTTGAGTTAGAGAACTTGCCTCAATCACGGTCTACTGCTAAGCAATTTACTTTAACTTCTTTAGAGAAAAAACATATAATTGATCTTTCGATTAGTCATAACATAACTCACTTATAATCTTATCATCTTATATTAAAGTGTCTAACATTTAAACATATAGTTAAGTATTAGACATTACGTCTAAGTCTTAATGTTATTGTTATACATTGATATTCTTTTAATCACATCATATCTTATACTTATAAGTCGTCCCTTTTATATGTCATCTTAATAAGCTAGATAACATGTCAGTAAACTGAAATATCATTTCAGTAAACCAAAATATATTTTAGTATCCTAAAATCATCATTTCAATAAACTAAAGTCAGCTGCTATAAACTGAAATCATTTCAGTAACCCTGAATCTATTTCAGTACCCTGACTTCTCAATTCAATCTACTACAAACATAATATAGTTCATTCCCTAACAAATTCAATAACTACGATTAAAATAAAGTAACTTCTCTTATTTTAATATCCCGTTTAATATTTATAGTTAACTAATAATATTTTAAACTAATGTTATTAACTTTTAATAACATTTAAGTCTAATATTACCAATAATATTTTAATCTAATATCATTAGTTATATAAAGATATTTTAAATCATTTATTGAATTAATAAACAATTTATTTAATTACTTTTTCTTTCACTAATTAATTCATTTAAACCTTTTTAAAATACTATACACAAAGTCACTCTTCACCACTAACCGAAATCCACATCATGAAATCATATTTTCACATTTTTGACATCATATATTTATTTAAATTCATTTAACCATATAACATCATTTATATGAAAAATAGCAAAACAACTCAAAAACCATTTATTTTCTGGACAGTAGCTACATATAATCCTCTCATGAAAATAAATTTTTATGGAAATTTTTAAAATTCGTTTACTATATTTAAATAGTTCATAATGTCCAAATATTGCCAGATTTTTTATAAATCGAAATTAACTCCAAAAATTTTGAAATTTTCAGGGTAGGCTCTTGTTATATACATGTACTTCCAGTAATAATTTCATAATTTTTGGATCAATACACAGAGAGTTATTCGATAAAAGTTTTAAAAGTAGTCCCCGACCGTAAAATGCATAACTCTCAAACCGTATGACCAAAAATTCTAAAATTTTTACAGGAGCTACCTAACCTCTGATATTACCTCTCCAAAATTTCCTTGAATTTTTAAACCAAGTTAATGGAACAAAACTGCCCTCGTGGCAGACTGGCCAGAAAGATTTTTAAATCTTTTTGTCCGCTACATGGACTGTTTTGAACAAAACTCATACCACGACTGTTAAACACGTGATTTTTATGTTATATCACTTGGGTTAACTTGTTAACACATATATCTAGCACCACTCTTCAACGGATCATGAAAAGAAGGTTTAGATTTAACATACCATTTGTTCAAAGGAAGCAAAATCTAGGGTTTTCTAGATTTCTAGAAACCTAGTTTCATTTCTCTCCTTTTGATCCACTTTTAAATACTTGAACAAGATAGATTCATACATGAATCTACATAAAACATATAAATAAAAGGGTCGTAAGTTGCAAATCACAAAACCCATTTCTCCATCAAATCCATAAAAAGAAACGAAAATAAATTCTACAAATTAATTTTGTACCTTAATTTCTTAGCCTCCTTCCTTCTATACCCGAAGTAGGTTATAAATCTTGGGTGTATGAGCTTAGACCCTCTTCCTTTCTTCTTCTTCTTCCCATGAGTTCTTCTTTCTCTCTTTCTAGTATTTTCCTTTTCTCTCTCTATTCTTTTCTTTCTTTAGTAACTAAAATGAGAGGAAAATGGAAGTTCTAGATTTGCTAGCATAATCTAAATGATTAGATTGCATCTCATCATATCTTACCTACTCTCTCATCATATAGCAAAGCTAACTTGCAAGCAACACTTAATGTGTTGTCCACATAATAAGTTGCCAACTAATGAAGTGGTTTACCTACTAAAGTTAAACTCATCATTACATTCTACTTCTTTTCCCACTCCTCAATTTTCGGCCACATGCTCTCTTAATTCCTCAATTTTGTTTTTATTAGCTATCTTAATTAATGACTAAAATAACCCCTCCAAGTGGGCTTAATAATTGGGCTTGCAATTAAATGTTTAATGGGATTGCACTTTATTCTCATGCTTACTAAAAATTTTGAACTTGGGCTTCCCCATTAATTCAATTGGGCCATTAATATACCTATCTTATACATGAACTCTTGGGCTAATTTAATAAACTAATTGCCCTTAAATTAATTTTTTTTTATTTACAAGTCCCACACTAAAAATATAATTGGGCTTGTTTAATTACTTATTTTTCATTCATTACTAACTCTTGAACTTATGCTCATTATTATTAATATTCCATATTATTATTCATTAATAATATTAATTCACTCACATAACCCAATTAGACTTGTCTTATTCAAGTTTATTGGGTATTTAATTAGGGTTTAACACCTTACATCTATTTTCTAGATTATTAAAATACTTAGGTTAGTTCACTAACTTATTTAACTTATTAGTGAGACTTCCTTTAAATATATTACAAATTATTTAATATATTTATTTACTATGTACCACAAAAATTCTTGGTTATTACATGAAGCATCACTGTAGATGGCAAATCCCTCCAAGCCAGATGGTATTGTCAGAACAGGTGCTGAAATGAGTCTCCTCTTGAGTTTTTGAAAACTCTTCTCACATTCTTCGCTCTAACCGAATTTTGTATCTTTCTGAGTCAGCTGAGTTAATGGAGTAGCGATTTGAGAAAACCCTTCTACGAATCTCCGATAATAACCAGCTAAGCCGAGAAAGCTACATACTTCGGTCACTGATTTAGGTTGCTCCCAGCTTTGTATTGCTTCAATCTTTATCGGGTCAACAGATATTCCATGACTTGATACTACGTGCCCAAGGAATGCTACTTTCTCAAGCCAGAACTCGCATTTCTTCAACTTGGCGTAAAGCTTGTTTTCACGAAGCTTTTGGAGTATCAGCCTCAAGTGTTGCTCATGATCTTCACGGCTTTTGGAGTATATGAGGATGTCATCAATAAAGACAATCACGAAATGATCTAAATATTCCTTGAATACTCGGGTCATCATATCCATGATGGCCGCAGGAGCATTAGTCAATCTAAAAGACATGACTAGGAATTCGTAATGCCCGTACCGAGTTCTGAAGCAATCTTTGGAATGTCATCAATTTTAATCTTCAATTGGTGATATCCGGAACGCAGATCAATCTTTCAAAAGAATTTGGCGCCTTGCAAATGGTCAAACATGTCATCAATATGAGGCAATAGGTATCTATTTTTGACAGTGACATGGTTCAACTCCCGATAACCAATATAAAGTCGCATACTCCCATCTTTCTTCATCACGAATAGAACAAGAGCTATGACAAACGAGATTTTGTAATTTAATTTTTAAAATTTATTGAATTAAATAAATATTTTACGATGATTTAATTATTAGATTAAATAATTAATTGATAAAATTATGGTAGATTAATTTAATTATATATGTTATATTTATTAAATTAATATGGATAATTTTATTATTCAAAGTATGTAATTATGTGAGCTTATTAAATTAAAAAAAATATTTAATAAGCCTAATATTATTTAATTTAAATTGATAATTAATGAGAAATTATTAATTTGACATAATTAATCAAGAAGAAAATTAATTATGTGACTATGTAAATTAATGAGAAATTATAATATTTTATTTAAATTAAACTAAATAAGATATTTATTTATTTTATAAGGGTGTGACATTATTAAACTATAGTACAAAAGATCTATTAAATTAAATAGTTATAATTCTTTTAAGGTTAGCCAAACAAGGTATTAGGGGAGGTTGAGGGCAGTTAACCCATGATCGGTTAACTGACCACCACTGCGTTAGTTTATAAATTATATACGTATTGTCTTTTATATTATTTTTTTCTAAGTCTGACAAACTATTCAGAGAGAAATTATTAGTTTTGAGGGAAATTGTGAGTGTGATTGAACAAGCAACTGAGAAAGGATCATCAAGAATCAACTCTTCCAATCTACACTTTATACTCTGGGTAATTCCTTTAACACAAATTCTATTGTACGTTGTTTAAGTTTTATAAGAAAATGGCTTTCAAGTTCTATAAAATCTCTGTAATTGAAAAAGGAGTAAAAATTATGTGTTAGTATGTTAATATAACATTTTTTTATTATATATCGTATAATTCCATAGCATCAGTTTCATAAAAACATATCTTAGATAGTTTATTCAAAGTTACAGAGTATGAAAATATGGCCATATGGCCTTACATACCAATTTAATACAATAACCATAAGTTGTATTATAAATTTACACTTGTATAAAATTATGCATGTTAAAACGAAGAAAACAAACTTCAAATGAACAGATTCGGTGTTATAACGAAACCGTAGTGTTGATTTTCATGTTTTGGGTTCAAAACTTTCGAAAATATGAGGAACAGTAAACTACATGTTTTGATTCTGTAATTTATGTGTTTTAAAATGTTAAAATCATGCTAGAAGGGTTAAGTACTAGTATTATATACGTATTGTCTTTTATATTATTTTTTTCTAAGTCTGACAAACTATTCAGAGAGAAATTATTAGTTTTGAGGGAAATTGTGAGTGTGATTGAACAAGCAACTGAGAAAGGATCATCAAGAATCAACTCTTCTAATCTACACTTTATACTCTGGGTAATTCTGTTAACACAAATTCTATTGTACGTTGTTTAAGTTTTATAAGAAAATGGCTTTCAAGTTCTATAAAATCTCTGTAATTGAAAAAGGAGTAAAGATTATGTGTTAGTATGTTAGTATAACATTTTTTTTATTATATATCGTATAATTCCATAGCATCAGTTTCATAAAAACATATCTTAGATAGTTTATTCAAAGTTACAGAGTATGAAAATATGGCCATATGGCCTTACATACCAATTTAATACAATAATCATAAGTTGTATTATAAATTTACACTTGTATAAAATTATGCATGCTAAAACGAAGAAAACAAACTTCAAATGAACAGATTCGGTGTTATAACGAAACCGTAGTGTTGATTTTCATGTTTTGGGTTCAAAACTTTCGAAAATATGAAGAACATTAAATTACATGTTTTGATTCTGTAATTTATGTGTTTTAAAATGTTAAAATCATGCTAGAAGGGTTAAGCATTAGTATTATATGCGTATTGTCTTTTATATTATTTTTTTCTAAGTCTAACAAACTATTCAGAGAGAAATTATTAGTTTTGAGGGAAACTGTGAGTGTGATTGAACAAGCAACTGAGAAAGGATCATCAAGAATCAACTCTTCTTATCTACACTTTATACTCTGGGTAATTCCTTTAACACAAATTCTATTTTACGTTGTTTAAGTTTTATAAGAAAATGGCTTTCGAGTTCTATAAAATCTCTGTAATTGAAAAAGGAGTAAAGATTTTGTGTTAGTATGTTAGTATAACATTTTTTTATTATATATCGTATAATTCCATAGCATCAGTTTCATAAAAACATATCTTAGATAGTTTATTCAAAGTTACAGAGTATGAAAACATGGCCATATGGCCTTACATACCAATTTAATACAATAATATAAGTTGTATTATAAATTTACACTTGTATAAAATTATGCCTGTTAAAACGAAGAAAACAAACTTTAATTGAACAGATTCGGTGTTATAACGAAACCGTAGTGTTGATTTTCATGTTTTGGGTTCAAAACTTTCGAAAATATGAAGAACAGTAAATTACATGTTTTGATTCTGTAATTTATGTGTTTTAACATGTTGAAATCATGCTAGAGGGGTTAAGTATTAGTTATGTGTATAAAAAAATGTCTGGGTATGTCTAATTTCATGTATGAATTAAGAAATTGGTAGAAATTGGCACGTTCTGCAACTGCAGGTTCTGAGTCTGGTTCGCCGCGCAGTAGCGCCGGATGCAGGCACAAGAACCGCGCCACAGCGCGAGTCACGCCGCAGCGCCAGTAACCTGGCCGCAGTGCGGGCCGCGCTGCAACTCCGAGAACAAGCACAACAGTGGCACCGTAGCGCCACTCTCCAGATTGTCCAGAAATGAAATTTTTTCTAATTGTTCAAGTTTAAAAATGTGATATTAACCTAATCTAAGGAACATAAAAATATGTTAGATGTATAATGAGATGTTAATATAGATTCTCAACATGTTAATAACGCATTTAAGTATGGATTGAATTATTGAACGCATAGTTAGCTTATTGTTCATGTAGTGTAATATTATGTGACCATAAGTGTGATAATTTGACTAAGTAAAGTCATAATCAGAGTTAGACAAAAAGAATGAACTTGTGATGACTAGTTACATTATAGTTGACTAGTATTGTGAATGAAAATGATATGTAGGATTAAATCGAGGAACGTGTTTAATTAACGTGTAATCTACGCACGAGGCAAGTTTCCTAACCCTACTTGCTATTGTTATTTCAAGTTTATAAACTTACATCGAGCAAAGTCTACTTATTATTAATCAAGTTCAATTTGTTATACTAAAGATTATTGATCTTTTTCAAAGTATGATTCTGTTATACAATACTTATTCTATTGTATACCTCTTGAGATTGTTATTCGATTTAAATATCAGTTATTGTTGAATCTTGTTAGACTAGTGAACTCTTATTGATTCGACTAGTCCATAGTTGATGAACGTTCTAAATTTCAGAACCCTTATTGATTTATCTGAGCCAAACTTCCTTTGGTGCGGACTCTACTGTCAAGCTGAGATGAACAACCCTGTATAGGGATTACTTATGCGTTAGTGTTAAGATATTGTGCACAGTATGGTACTAAGGGATGATCCCCCTAAGTACGAGTAGAAGAGTCCATAGTCTTACGACTATTAAAGGTTTCAAGTATAACCCTTGATAACCTAGGACATAGTTCAAGGTCTTATGACCCTCAGATGTTCTTTTGATTCTTGTTATTCATTCTTGATTCAAAAGTTGAGTTATTATTCTTGAAGTCTTTGATTCACTCGCATGTTATTATATTGTTGTTTCATTATTTTACTTGTGGGCAATCGTGCTCACTTTTGCGTAATAATAACATTGCAGTTAAGAACGAAAGGTGTAACGAGCCTTCTACTAGTAAAGGCAAGGGCTAGATGAACAAGAGTTGAAGACTTGTTGTTTTATGTGATGATGTATTTCTGTTTTAGACTTATATTAATGTTGTGTAAGACGATTAATTATTTATGTTCCGCAGTTAAGATTTAAGGTTAGTATAACCTGGGATTTATGTAATTATTTCAGATGATGTATCTCCTTAAGGAGAGGATTTATTTCTATCTATTATTAATTTCTTTTATTATGGGTAGATAGACATATGTTGTTTGAATTGTGAACACCAAATCATGTGGAAATTGAAGTACCCGGATGTGGGAGTGTCACATGTTGGTATCAAAGCTGTAGGTTATGAACCTTAAGTGGGGGAACAACCTTAGGTAATAGCCTTATAGTGATGGAAAACTTTTATCGAGTTCTAAGAAATGAATTTCTTAATTCATTAAAGATAATAAAAGACTTTATGTGTTTATATGATAAATTATGTGCTCGCTAGTACGACTTAATAACTAAAACTTAAAACTGTGTTGTCAGGATGTCTGATGTTGGAGGAGCTAGTCGAGCTGGGGAGGAGGAACCCCGAGTACCTACAGAGGAGGAACCCCGAGACATTCATGTCGTCAGGGAGCAGTTGGTACAGAGACAGCCATCTCCGTTGATCACTGTTGTTGGTCAGGAGCATGAGCCTGAGACTGATCCAGAGGAGGATCCTGAGGAAGAAGAGGAGTTCCCACCGAACTCCATCGATGCTGAGATGTACGACGAGTTATATGATCGTAACGTAGAGTTACGTGAAACGGTTCAAGAGCTGACTGAACGGACGGTTATTCAGCAGATTACCATCGAGCAGAAGGATAGGGAGGTTGTGACTCTTCACACACGTCTAGGAAACGTAGAATGGGATTTGGTCCACGAGAAGGGTCAAACCGAGGAGAAGTCTGAAGAAATAGAGAAGTTAAAGAAGGAACTGAAGGAAAGCTCAGAAAGACTGACCATAGCAGAGGAGGGCTGGGTAAGAGAATCACGTCGCGCTGATCTTGCAGAAGAGGATTGTCGTGCTAAGAAGGCTAAGCTTGGGGGAGACGTACTCTACATTACAAAACGCAATGGATGAGGCCCAAGATCGAGTTATAAGATACTCAATTCAGTTTGAAGGACTACCATCGTACATGCTAGATCGCAGGACGATGTTTCGCATAATGGAAGAGGAACGTATCAAGGCTCTTCGGCGCCTTAACAGGCAGTGATAGGATTTGTTTAATTATGTGAATACTTATATGGTATTTAGATGTAAATTTCGATGTGTTTATAAACAAAGGAATATTTTAATGTTTTAAATCCTGAAGATTCTTTATCTCGGGATAGTTGATGTAAATAGCAGTGGTGCTATCGTATGACGTTAAAAACTTTTGATTAAATATAATATATGAAGTTGTTTGAGATAATGTGTTAAGTAATTATGTTAGATTGTTGAGTTAAGCCTTAATTATTTCGAGAATTTAATAAAGATCTAATAAGCATATATATTAACAGAAATATGCCGCCAAGAAGAAGACAAAACCGTCAACCGACTCAAGAAGAATCAACGAATAATAACAACAACACCAATGTTAACCCCGTTCAGCAATTGATGAACTTACTAGCTGGAGCAATGAATAATCAACCTCAAGCCCCGCTGAATATGACGTTCAAAGATTTCAAGGCGGTGGGACTGCCAGAATTTAAAGGCTCCATAAACCCGATAGAAGCTCAGACTTGGGTTATGGAGATGGAGAAGGTTTTTGATGTTGCCAGAGTCAGAGAGGACCAGAAGACCGCTTTCGCAACATTCATGCTAAAATTCAAAGCCAGTTATTGGTGGCAAGCAAACAAGGTCCGTGGAGGAGAAGGTATGATCACGTGGGAGAGGTTCAAGGAGATGTTTTTCGAAATGTATTTCCCAACCAGCTCGTATAACCAAATGGAGGTTCAGTTTCTGGAATTGAAACAGGGGAATATGTTCGTACTAGATTATGCGGCTAGATTCAATGAGTTGGCGAGGTTCGCCACATATCAAGTGCACACGGATGAGTGGAAAGCAAGAAGGTTTGAACAAGGACTGAAGCTATGGTTATATAGTAAAGTGTTGATGTGTTCAGTTGAAGATGTTCGCTGGGGTACTATAGAGAAAGCCATACTCGCTGAAGGTGGAAGTGATGCGATAACCAAATATAATTAGGATCAGAAGAAGAAGAAGAATGAGAGTGAAGGAATTGACAAGGCTAGTGGAAGCAACACAGGAGGTAGTAATAATCAGAAGAAAAGGTGATCTGACAACTCATCAACTGGAAATCAGCAAGGAGGTCAAAAGAAAAGGATCGATGCATGCCCGACCTGCGAGAAAGCTCATTTAGGAGTATGAATGAAAGGTAAATGAGTGTGCTACAATTGTGGTCAGGAAGGCCACATAGCACCTAACTGTCCTAACCCAGAGAAGGGTGCCTGCTTCACTTGTGGCTCAAAGGATCATCTGGCAAGAGACTGTCCTAAGAAGGGATCTGAAAGGGAGTGGAAGCGCTCTGACTATCACAGGACCAACCGCAACCAACCGACCGAACGCTAGGACATTCAACATGATAGTGCAGGATGCTGTGCAGTCTCGTGATGTGGTGTCAAGTATTATTCCGATCAATAAAATTAATGCTTATGTATTATTTGATTCGGGTGCTACTTGTTCATTTATATCCGATGACTTTGCTAAGAACTTAGAATTGCCTAAGAATGACTTAGAATACCCCATGAACATAGAAATTGTGAATAGAGAAATAATCCATATTAAGTACGTACATAAGAACTGTAGAGTGGATATTAAGGGTAATATCATGAACGTAGATCTTATCCCTATTCGATTTGGATAATTTGACGTTATTTTGGGAATAGACTGGTTATTCAATCACGGGGCCGTAATTGATTGCCAGATGAAGCGTATTAACCTTATGACACCGTCAAAGGTTGTGTTTTATAGTAGTAAGTCACCTAAACAAGCGAGTTGTCTGACGATGATGCAGGTCAGGAAGTTGTTAAGATAAGGCTGTGTCTGATATCTAGCTTACATAGTCGACAGTCATAAAGAGAATCCAAAAGTAGAGGAGATACCACTACTGAGGGACTTCGTAGACGTATTTCCTGACGATTTGCCAGGACTTCTGCCAAATAGAGAGGTTGAATTTGTGATCGATTTGGCACCAAGAACGGCTCCAATATCGAAGGCACCATACCGAATGGCACCATTTGAGATGAAAGAATTGATGGTACAACTACAAGAATTACTGGACACGAAGTACATTCAACCGAACGTATCGCCGTGGGGAGCGCCGGTGTTGTTTGTGAAGAAGAAGGACGGAACGATGCGACTCTGCATCGACTATAGAGAACTGAATAAGGTCACTATTAAGAATAAATATCCATTACCGAGGATTGATGACCTATTTGATCAATTGAAGGGAGCGAAATACTTTTCAAAGATAGACTTGAGGAGTGGTTATCATCAACTGAAGGTGAGACCCAATGATGTACCGAAGACAGCATTCAGAACACGTTATAGTCACTACGAATTTTTGGTAATGTAATTTGGTCTAAGGAATGCTCTTGCAACATTTATGGGCGTAATGAATGGAGTGTTCAAGCCGTTTTTGGACAAATTAGTAGTGGTATTTATAGATGACATTTTGGTATATTCAAAAACCAAGGAAGAACGTGAAGAGCATTTAAGATTAACGTTTGAAGCGTTGAGAAGGGAGAAGTTGTATGCTAATTTTTAGAAATGCGAATTTTAGATTGAGCGGGTACAATTTCTTGGACATGTGATTAATAAGGACGGAATATCGGTGGATCCATTCAAAGTCGAAGTCGTGATAAACTAAGATCAGCCGAGAATGCCGTCGAAAGTATGAAGTTTTCTTAGATTAGCAGGACATTACAGAAGATTCATTCAAGACTTTTCCAAGATCGAAACTCTGTTAACGAATTTGACTCAAAAAGCTGTGAAATTTGTTTGGACAGAGAAGTGTGAGGAAAGCTTTCAAGAATTGAAGAAGAGGTTGAGTAGAGCACCTGTGTTGTCTCTTCTGGATGATACATAAAATTTTGTTGTTTATAGTGATGCGTCGCATAAAGGACTTGGATGTGTGCTTATGCAAAACAACAGAGTTATTGCGTATGCATCACGACAATTCAAGGTTTATGAGAAGGGGTATTCGACCTACGACTTGGAGTTAGCTGCAGTGGTTTTTGTTTTGAAAATCTAGAGGCACTATCTCTATGGGGAGAAGTGTGAAATATATACATATTTTTACACAGAAGGACTTGAATATGCGCCAAAGAAGGTGGTTGGAGTTAATTAAGGACTATAATTATGAGATTTTATACCATCCGGGTAAGGCAAATATGGTTGCCGACGCCTTAAGTAGAAAGGGTCGGGAGAAATTAATGACGTTGACCGCTCAGGAGGAGCTAATTTCAGAAATGGAGAAACTAGAGTTGGAAGTAAAGTATCCTATGAAAATTGATGAGAAGCTATTTCAGATGCAATCTGGTACAACCCTACTAGATAAAGTTAAGGAGGCTCAACTTCAAGACGATAAATGCAAAAAGGTGATAAGGAAGATATTCGAAGGAACCGAACCGAGATTCAAGATAGACAAGGAAGGAATACTGAGATTTGATAGTAGAATTTGGGTACCGACAGTACCAGAGATTAAGGAAGACATTTTGAGCGAGGCTCATAGCTCTCGATATTCGATTCACCCAGGAAGTACCAAGATGTACCAAGATCTTCGACAACATTTTTGGTGGCCAAATTTAAAACGAGATGTGGCAGAGTGTGTTGCCAAGTGTCTGACCTGTCAGAAAGTGAAAGCAGAACATCAGAGATTGAGTGGGTTGCTACAACCGTTGGAGATCCCAGAGTGAAAATGGGAACATATAACGATGGACTTCATGGTTGGCCTTCCGACAACTCAGAAGGGCTATGACGCAGTATGGGTTATCGTTCACCGACTGACGAAATTTGTACACTTCCTTTCGATCAAAATCAGATTCAACTTAGATCAGTTGGCAAGGTTATATGTGAAAGAGATTGTTTCGCGACACGGAGTTTCGGTGTCAATTGTCTTAGATAGAGATCCGCGTTTTACATCGAACTTCTGGAAACGTCTACAGGAATGCATGGGTACGCAATTGCGAATGAGTACGAAATATCACCCTCAGATAGATGGGCAGAGTGAAAGAACGATTCAGACATTAGAAGATATGTTAAGAGCTTATGTAATGGACTTTAAAGGTAATTGGGATGATCACCTACCGCTCGTTGAGTTCGGCTATAACAACAGTTACCACGCTAGTATTGGCATGCCGCCTTACGAAGCATTATACGGCAGAAAGTGCAGAACTCTGCTATACTGGGATGAAGTTGGCGAGAGACAATTACTAGGCTAAGAATTTGTACAGCAGACAGTAGAGATAGATAAAGTGATCCGAATAAGACTGGTAGCAGCTCAAGATAGGCAGAAGAAATACGTCGACCCGCACCATAAAAATGTTGAGTTTGAATCGGGAAATTATGTGTTTTGAAAGTCTCTCCCTGGAAGAGAAAGATCAGGTTCGAAAAGAAAGGGAAATTAAGCCCAAGATTCATTGGACCCTTTGAGGTATTGCGAAGAATCGGAGAAGTTGGGTATGAGGTAGCCTTACCTCCAGCACTCGAGAATGTTCACAACGTCTTCTATGTTTCCGTTTTACGACCCTACAAACCCGATTACAAGCATGTAATTGAATATGAACCCCTACATTTTGAGAAAGACTTATCTTATGAAGAAATTCTTGTTCAGATTGTCGACAGAAAGGAACAAGTTCTTAGAAATAAAGTAATACATTTTGTTAAGGTAATTTGGAGGAACCACAACGCTGAAGAAGCTACATGAGAACTCGAAGAGAATATGATGAAGAATTATCCTTATTTATTTACTTAAATTATTGGAAGCGATTCTGGGGACAGAATCTTTGTAAGGGGAGGGGGGAGAGAATGTAACGGGACAAATTGACTGAGTCGTGATTCTGAGGACAAAATCCTTTTAAGGGGGAAAAGATGTGACGAACGAGATTTTATAATTTAATTTTTAATATTTATTGAATTAAATAAATATTTTGCGATGATTTAATTATTAGATTAAATAATTAATTGATGAAATTGTGGTAGATTAATTTAATTATATGTGTTATATTTATTAAACTAATATGGAGAATTTTATTATTCAAAGTATGTAATTATGTGAGCTTATTAAATTAAAAGAAATATTTAATAAGCCTAATATTATTTAATTGAAATTAATAATTAATAAGAAAATTATTAATTTGGCATAAGTAATCAAGGAGAAAATAATTATGTGACGATGTGAATCAATGAGAAATTATAATATTTTATTTAAATTAAACTAAATAAGATATTTATTTATTTTATAAGGGTGTGACATTATTAAACTATAGTACAAAAGATCTATTAAATTAAATAGTTATAATTCTTTTAAGGTTAGCCAAACAAGGCATTAGGGGAGGTTGAGGACAGTTAACCCATGATCGGTTAACTGACCACCACTACGTCAGTTTATAAATTATATACGTATTGTATTTTATATTATTTTTTTCTAAGTCTGACAAACTATTCAGAGAGAAATTGTTAGTTTTGAGAGAAATTGTGAGTGTGATTGAACAAGCAACTGAGAAAGGATCATCTCTTCTAATCTACACTTTATACTCTAGGTAATTCCTTTAACACAAATTCTATTTTACGTTATTTAAGTTTTATAAGAAAATGGCTTTCAAGTTCTATAAAATCTCTGTAATTGGAAAAGGAGTAAAGATTATGTGTTAGTATGTTAGTATAACATGTTTTATTATATATCGTATAATTTCATAGCATCAGTTTCATAAAAACATATCGTAGATAGTTTATTCAAAGTTACAGAGTATGAAAATATGGTCATATGGCCTTACATACCAAATTTAATACAATAATCATAAGTTGTATCATAAATTTACATTTGTATATAATTATGCATGTTAAAACAAAGAAAGCAAACTTCAAATGAACAGATTCGGTGTTATAACGAAACTGTAGTGTTGATTTTCATGTTTTGGGTTCAAAACTTTCGAAAATATAAAGAACAGTAAATTACATGTTTTGATTCTGCAATTTATGTGTTTTAACAAGTTAAAATCATGCTAGAAGGGTTAAGTATTAGTTATGTGTATAAAATAATGTATGGGTATGTCTAATTTCATGTATGAATTAAGAAATTGGTAGAAATTGGCATGTTCTGTAATTTTTGCGAACTGCAGGTTTTGAGTCTGGTTCGCCGCGCCGCAGCGCCAGATGCAGGCACAAGAACCGCGCCGCAACGCGAGTCACACCGCAGTGCCAGTAACCTGGCCGCAGCGCGGGCCGTGCCGCAGCGCCGAGAACAAGCACAACAGTGGCGCCGCAGCGCCACTCTCCTGATTGTCCAGAAATGAATTTTTTTCTAATTGTTCAAGTTTAGAAATGTGATAGTAACCTAATCTAAGGAACATAAAAATATGTTAGACGTATAATTAGATGTTAATATAGATTCTCAACATGTCAATAACGTATTTAAGTATGGATTGAATTATTGAACGCATAGTTAGCTTATTGTTCATGTAGTGTAATATTATGTGACCATAAGTGTGATAATTTGACTAAGTAAAGTCATAATCAGAGTTAGACAAAAATAATGAACTTGTGATGACTAGTTAATTTATAATTTACTAGTATTGTGAATGAAAATGATACGTATGATTAAATCGAGGAACGTGTTTAATTAACGTGTAATCTACGCACGAGACAAGCTTCCTAACCCTACTTGCTATTATTATTTCAAGTTTATAAACTTACATCGAGCAAATTCTCTTTATTATTAATCAAGTTCAATTTGTTATACTAAAGATTATTGATCTTTTTCAAAGTATGATTCTGTTATACAATACTTATTCTATTGTATACCTCTTGAGATTGCTATTCGATTTAAATATCAGTTATTGTTGAATCTTGTTAGACTAGTGAACTCTTATTGATTCGACTAGTCCATAGTTGATGAACGTTCTAAATTTCAGAACCCTTATTGATTTATCCGAGCCAAACTTCCTTTGGTGCGGACTCTACTGTCAAGCTGAGATGAACAACCCTGTATAGGGATTACTTATGCGTTAGAGTTAAGATATTGTGCACAGTATGGTACTAAGGGCTGATCCCCCTAAGTACGAGTAGAAGAGTCCATAGCCTTATAACTGTTAAATGTTTCAAGTATAACCCTTGATAAACTAGGATATAGTTCAAGGTCTTATGACCCTCAAATGTTCTTTTGATTCTTGTTATTCATTCTTGATTCAAAAGTTGAGTTATTATTCCAGAAGTCTTTGATTCACTCGCATGTTATTATATTGTTGTTTCATTATTTTACTTGTGAGCAATCGTGCTCACTCTTGCGTAATAATAACATTACAGTTAAGAACGAAAGGTCCGACGAGCCTTTTACTAGTAAAGGCAAGAGCAAGATGAACAAGAGTTGAAGACTTGTTGTTTTATGTGATGATGTATTTCTGTTTTAGACTTATATTAATGTTGTGTAAGACGATTAATTGTTTATGTTCTGCAGTTAAGATTTAAGATTAGTATGACTTGGGATTTATGTAATTATTTCAGATGATGTATCTCCTTAAGGATTGGATTTATTTCTATCTATTATTACTTTCTTTTATTATGGGTAGATAGACATATGATGTTTGAATAGTGAACACTAAATCATGTGGAAATTGAAGTACCCGGATTTGGGGTTATCACAGGAGCACCCCAAGGGGACGTACTAGGATGAATGAAACCGATGTCTAACAATTTCTGCAGTTGGGTTTTTAACTCCTGATGTTCAATAGGAGCCATTCGATATGGGGCTTTGGAAATGCGTTTTGTACCGGGTTCAAGTTTGATACAAAATTTAATTTCACGCTTTAGGGGTAGGCCAGGAAGTTCTTTAGGGAATACGTCAGGAAATTTATTAACAATAGAAATATCATTCAAAACTGACGTATTTTTTTTAAATCCGTGGCATGAGCTATGAAAGCTTGACATCCGTTTTTCAATAAACGAATAACTTTATGGCTTGAGATGACAGTGATTGATTTTAATGGTTTAGTCGCTTGAATTCGCATAATAGGTTGGTTAGGAATATGAAAGCTAACAACCTTACAAAAACAATCGATTTTTGCATGATGAGTAGTTAACCAATCTCTAGAATTACGTCAAACGCAAGTATTTTTATGGAAATAAGATCGACAGGTAATGTGAGGGTACTGATTTGAACCAAACAAGATTTATAAATAGTGAATGTAACAAAGGTTTCTCCTAACAGAGTTTCAACTAATAACTAAAAGTCTAACTTCTCTAGGGTCAAATTTAAACGTTGATCGCAAGTAAAGAAATAAAAGAGTGGGTAGAACCGGTATCAAATAAGGTATGTACTTCGCTAGAGTTTATGATAAGTTTACCCGTGATAACCTCGTTCGGGTTCCTTACTTTCTGGGAGGTCACAACAAACGTTTTCCCTTGAACTATTGGTTTTGACTTGTCTGGGACGGCATTTGGTGTCACCGTTCCAACTAGACTTGGCTTCCCTGTACGACAAAATCTAGCTAAGTGACCTTCTCTTCCACAATTGTAACATGTTTTGGACTGCTGCGCACAGTTTGGACTGATGTGTCCCTCCCTTTCGCATTTGAAGCATATAATAGGTGGTCGTTCTCCTTCCTTAACAACGGGTGTTGGTGCTGACGTCTTTCCATCATTGTTGAATCTCCTTTTCTTGAAATGTCCACTTTTATTATCTTGGCCATGATTACTACCGAAGTGGTTACCATTTTTGGCATATTGATTCCCTCCACGTTTGTTGTCGCCGCTTCGATGACTGCTACCACTGGTATTATTGATTTGCCAGCTGCTCTCTCTTGGTTGGGTTGTCTCATTATTGCGTTCCAATAACTTCGCCCTATTTACAACTTCTGAATACAAGCAAAGTTTGTAAGAAATGAGGTATTAACGTATTTCGGGATTCAAACCTTGTAGAAACATTCGCGTCATTCTCTCCTCATTATCTACCAAATTGGATGCAAACCGGGATAACTCGGCAAACCTAGCTTCGTACTGCGACACAGTCATATTGTTTTGCTCTAACTTGATGAATTCCACCTCCTTCATGTGACGAATACTTTCAGAAAAGTACTTGTAGTTGAACAATTCTTAGAACTTCTCCCAAGACATCTTGAGTGCGTCAGGCTGGGTATGTTTTAAAGATTTCCACAAGTAATCTGCCTCTTCACGCAACATAAAGGTGGTGAAGGGAACCTTTTGCTCCTCTGAGCATTCCAAGACATCAAATATCTTGGTGATCTGCTTTATCCACGTCTCCGCCTTAAGTGGTTCTGGCTTTCCCAAAAACTCTGGTGGTCACAGCTTCTTGAATTGCTTAGCGGTGACCGTCCGAGAGTTGCCAGCATTTCCACCTACATTACGAACAGGAGTCTCTCTTGCCTGATGTTGCACGAATTGCAGAAAGCTCCTAAACATTTCGTCGTTCATCATTTGGTCTGTGTTGTTGTTTTCATGAGGATTGTTGCCTTCTTGATACACATTATCCTGGTTATTGATCGTTGGTGATTCAACGGTCTCTTGTGCTCCATTTCTATTCTCAACATTCTCGAATGTCATTTTCAAATACTGTCTCAAAACAAGGGTTAATTGACACACCACATATTATCCCTGAAATTATTAAGAATAGACCATAAACATTATTTTGTGCCGGGGTTGACTTTTTCGTCAAAGTTAACGTTTAACTTTTTAGTCGAAGTCAACATTTGACTTTTTGATAAAAAGTCAAACGCAAAATTCGAAGATGAATTTGATGAAGTGAATATCATGATGTCGGGGAAGTCAAATTAGTAAGAGCCGACTGTAAACATGAAAATTTGACTTTTCAGGTCAATAGTCAAAAGCGGATCAAAAGAGAGAGAAAAAAAGTCAGTTGAATTTTGGAAATTTCAAACAAGGGACAGCTAGTGGAGATAAGGATAGGGGGCTTCATAGTTTTTCTTAAAATTTATCCTGAATAAAAGGTGGAGCATTGTATATATATATATATATATATATATATATATATATATAACTTATTAGTAATCTAAAAAAAACAAAATACTCACCCCACTCACCTCTCACTCTTGGTTTAAATCAGCAGAGAGAGAGAGAAAGAGAGTCTTTGCTAAAAATTAGAGACAGAAAATGAAGAAGAGAAGAATAAGATGAAGAAAGAAGAAGAAATGAAGAGGAAATCAATAAAAAAGTATTTTTAAAACCTTTGATTTATCTTTGGATTTAAGCTAGAATATCGCCTGAAAATAGTTTGTTTAGCGTCGATTTGTGAGTTATTTTCAAAACTAAAACCATGGTTGGACTCCTAAAATATAGTAGATCTGATCTGATCAGAAAAACGATGAAAAACTCCCAAGAAAACTGTTTGGACCATGGGAGAAGATGACCAAAGAGTCGTCGCCGGCAAACTTTCTAGCATAGCCTTTTTTAGCCATTTTCGGCTGAAATTTGAAAATTTTTTGATATACAAAGTTGTAGAGAATTAAATTTATGCGAAATGGACATAACATTCGTATTTTTCTGATAAAAGGGATAATTAGTATGAGTATTTGAAGTTTCAGCATATTGGAAATTCTAAATAAATTACTGAAAGTAATTTTTGGGCTGAAATAAATTTACTGTAATCTTATAATAGTATTTATGAATTACTATAAATTTTTGGAGAAATATTAAAAACCAAAAATATTTATGATATTTTTAATCTATTTAAAGTTAGTTTAAAAATAGTGGAAATTCATAGAAAATTCTATGAATGGTAAAAAATTATGAAACTTGTTAGAAAATCCTATAATATTACTTCATAATTTCAGGAAAGTTTTGGAGAATTATTAAAGAGCAAAAGTAATTATTGAATTTTTAAGCTACTTAAAGTTAGTTTTGAAATTACTAGAAATTTATAAAAAAAATTCTATAAATGATGGAAAATTATGAAACTTAATGGAAAATCCTATAATTTTATTTCAAAATTTTTGGAAAGTTTTGGAAAATTATTAAAGGGTAGAAGTAATTATTGAATTTTTAAGCTATTTAAATTTAGTTTAAAAATGAGTGGAAATTCATAGAAAATTCTGTGAATGGTGAAAAATTATGAAATTTGCTAGAAAATCTTATAATAATGTAAAATTAATTTTGATGCTGTTTTGAGGATATAAAAATATGTGGAGTTATTAATTCTATTTTGAAGCTATTAAATGATTGTTTTTATAAATTAAAATAATTGCATAAAATAGTCGGATAATCCAAAAAATATAAAAATTGGTTGGAAAGTATAGAATAATATTTTAAATATTATAGAAGTGTTAGTAAGCTCATAAGGTGTCATGACGTTGTGGATTGTGCGTTGACTGACTAAAGAACGTAAACGGTTAAGTAACGAAAAAGTTATAATAGTAAAATGATGAAAACGAGTTTTTATAACTCGTATTGAGATGAATTTTTAAAGTAATGATATATTTTGAAGTAAGAAAGAGATTGTCCAGAATTTTAAGAATTTTTGGATGTAACTCCGAATATTGGATATTATTAGAAAAGTTAATATGAATGTTAAAATAGAATTATGGGAAGTAACTTAATAAGTGAATATTATTATGAGGAAGTTAAATTGTTGATGAGAAATATTCTAGAATGTTGTAGAAGACTCAGATTTGAGTGCGAGGGAAATAAATATTGGATGTGAATGAAATAGATGATGAACTACGGACCGATGCAAGTTTCCTAACTTACACAACTTTGTGTATTGTGCAAGTTTCTATTCTTATGTGTACATCGCGCAACGACGTGCTTTTAGATTGTTGAATTTCATTTGTTATATGAAATTTATTATCTTATGTGAGATAATTTATGAAAAAGGAGTTATTGCCATTTGATTAGGTCTAACTCGATTGTTGAGCTATTCCAGTCGAAATATTTATTGTTAAAATATTGAATTGTGATAAATTCTTTCTTTGTAAGAAGTTGAATGTGCTAAATCATATAATTTTGGGCAAGTATTTGTGTATATTACACTCCGTGCAATAATGTGTTTATGTGAGCAAATGTAGTTATGATTGCACCTTGTGCAATGATGTGCTTGTGAAGCGTTATATTGAAGATCGTGTTATGCTAATATCAACACTTATGTGCAAAACTAAAGAAGAAATGTTCTAGAATTGAATTGTTATAGATTTTAAGATTATGTTATTCATGAAAGGTGTTTAAAGTAAAAGGAAATTTTTATTCCTAATTGTTTAACGTTGTCTCCGAGGTTGAATTGAAGATCCCGGGGTTGTCTCCGTGATTGGGACTGAACATCTCGGGGTTGTCTCCGAGATGGCACGGGGGATTCCAGGGTTATCTCCGGAACTAGAACTGCATTCCTCGGTGTTGTCTCCAAGGTTGAAATTGAATCTCCCGAGGTTGTCTCCAGGACTGTACTGAATATCTCGGGGTTATCTCCGAGATGAAAAACTGAGTATCCCGAGGTTGTCTGCGGGATAGAGTTAAGTTGTCTTCCAGGGTTATCTCTGAAAGACGATTCTACCCTCCTGCAAGGTTAGTAACAGAAATGCAAAATTTCGAGTGTCTACAGGAGTCATTGGTCGAAAGCTCATTAAGGTAGCATTGAAAAGCCTAAGGGAATAAGACATTGCAAAGCCATGAGAAAAATAAAACACGAGAAAGAGTAAAAAAAATACCCTCGTGGTTGAATAAAAGTATAAATAAATCGTGTATTTACCCTTAGACTTGGCAATTGCTTAGTTTTAACCGGAGTTGTCATGTTCACAAAAGTAATTGAATTGGAACTGAAATTTTCCTTCTAAGAAGTTTGTTATGTGATTGTCTTGATCTGTGGTTGGTTAGAATGGTTAACAAGCACACATGCACAACATGGGTGATGACAAGTTTGAATTGACTAACTGGTTAGAGTTATGGTCTTTGAGTTGATTGGATATATTGTTTGAGTATCATTGATATCTTTGAGGCCTGTTGCTATATATCATACTGATTTATTACTGGATTCGTAGGTATATTAGGAAGTAGATCATGCATATGCCTTCATATAGTTGAGTTAGTTTGTTTATTTTTAGTTCTTTTATGTTTTTGCTTGAGGACAAGCAAATGTTTAAGTTTGGGGGGATTTGATGAGTGAGTTTTATACCCATGAATTGAGTGCATTTAAGCTTAATCTTTTAGGAGTTTTTAAGTGTTTGTGTCTATTCATGCATGTTTTATGTTGTTTTGTAGGAATTGGGACAAAAGTTACTTGGATCGACGTTTGGGGTTGCTAGATTCGCATTTTCGGCTTGTCATTTACATAGTAGCCACTTCAGGACCAATTTCTACATTTCTCCATCACTTATTTTGAAAAACTCAAAGAATGAAAGTTGTAGATCTACATCTCCTCTTTTCGAAATATCTTAAATCATCGAAATCGGAGTTCGGACGAAGAAGTTATGGCCATTTTTCCAAACGACATCAGAGCAAAAAATTTCCAAAAAAGGGCCCAGCATCGGGGCGCCCATTTTTAGTTCATTTGCAGTGTCGGGGTGCTAGGAGGCAGTCTTCCAATGCCGTGACCAGTGCTGGGGTAGGGCTAGAAAAAGTTGGGATGCGTTTTGGGTCGAATTTTGATACTTTTTTAACTCCAAATTGGATTAGGTTTGCTCCTAAGCTAAAAATTGGACTTGTAACCTATAAATACATGATGGCAGGCATAAAATAGGGGGATCAGATAGCAGATTAGATTAGATAAAACACTCCAATAGATTTGAACATAAACCCTAGTTTATATTGGATTGTTGGAGATTGAAGCAACTTGGAGATTATTGAAGATCAAGAGCATGACCAAGAGGGGGGCATCAGATTTGCAAACAACAAATTTCATTCTTTCCTCTACTTCTATTTTTGTCTTTTAGTAATTATTCAGTTGTGGATTCTTAATTTTAATTCAACGATTATGAGCTAAATTCTTGTTTAAGATTGCAACGGATCTTATTGCGTAGCTTATTTTAGTATACTTCTTTATTAATTATTGTGATCTATTCTAGGGATTGTCTACTATGATTTGTGTATAATTGTTTAATTGTCTAGCTAACAATTATCATGATAATTTATATAAATTCGGGAGATGAAATATAAATTTAGATCTGATCATAATAGTATGTGATTGTATTTTCTACATGGTGTTGGAATTCATGATTTGTGTTTAGGATATGGATATGAATTTACGCCGCATGTAATCTTATAGGGAATTTGTGCTTTAAATCCTTTTTAATTGTAATTCACATAGGAATATAGTGAATTAGTTAATTAGGGTGTTTGATTCAATTCTATCAATTGCGGATTTGGATTAATATGTTTATGATGCATCAGAAGGTGGTTATAAATACTAATAAGTTCCTGATTAACAATCCAAAATAGTGAGCATAATTAATAAGAAGTGTTTTAATATAAGTGAAACAATAAATGAAATTATGATCTTAAATCTCCATAACCTGATTTTCAACTAGTGATAGTAGTAGTAGTTTAATTATATATTTTAATTCACAACATTAAATCGATTGTTTAAATAAAATTAGTTTGGTTAAGAACTCGTACTTGGTGATTTTTATTAAATAATTCCTCATGGGAACAATACTTTTCTTATCACTTTATTTTTTTTTATTTTTTTTTGCTAAATTTAGATTGAAATAAAAGAAATGATAATGTCAAACCCCAATTAGTATACCCTAGCCATCATAGGACAGGCCCTATGATGGCTAGAGTAAACCAAAGCTAGACACTAGCAACCAAAGATCCAACAAGGTACAAACCCAAAACAAAGAGCAAAGTAAACTGAACAACTAATAAATAGCTTGGAAAGCATCAACTAAAATTTATCCAGCACCATTGGACAGAGAGAACCAAATCAGCAAAGAGAACATGCAGAGATGTACATAGCAGCCCAACCGAAGACCACACCAGCCAAACTACCATACAGCCCAACCAGCATAGCACACAAACCATCCAACCGAGAAGGAGGTACAACACAGAAAACACAGCAGATTACCCCAGCAGCAGCAGCAGCAGGAGTGAACCCAGCCATGTTATCCCAGCCGTGCCCAAAGATCAACACATGGAAAAAACCATCAGCTTCACTTGGGAACGAGATCAGCATACACAGAAATCAGCACCAGCAGCAATCAGGACCAGCAGCAGAGCACAATCACCACACACAACCAAGTGAAGCTGCCCAGTGTAGCAGTGCACAACATCAGAAATAGCAGCACAGTGTGGCAGCACTAAGACAGCAGTCACAACCAACTATCACTAACAATTTCCAGCAGCTACAACATAGCAGACCCCCAACCAAAACTGTTAGACATTGAGCCCATGACCAAATAGCAGACCACAGTCCTAGCATAGCAAACCTAACAAAGTTGTCCCAAGACTATTTTATCCAAACCCAACCACAACATATCTGACCAAAACTGAAGGACAGCTGACAAGCAATATTAAAACCATAATGACTACAGCTACTCAACCACTGACTGCAGCAGTTCAGAACAGGCATCCAAGCACAGCAAGTCATCACCCAAACTGAAATTTAGCAGCAGCTCTGTTGTAATCATCTCCAACACCCAGCACTGTAGGCACGGCCATATAGCAGCATCACACTTAGCTAACAACTGATAAGACCATGTGCAGCTCAGCAGCACGGCTCAGCAGACATCTCCAGCATATAACAGTAGCAGAACCAAATGACAGCAGCAGCCATGCCCACCATCTGCCGAGACATTAGCAGACACAACCTCAAGTTGACAGGACTTGAGCAAAAAGAAAACAACAACCAACAGCAGAATACACATTCTGCACAGATAAAGCAAGAGGACAGAGAACCCAACAACTAGAACCCAGCACTAGAACCAGCAGATGCAGTTCACTGCGACTGCTACATTAGAGCTAGAATCAGCAGCAGCACTAGAGCCTGCTACTGCTTAAGGAACCTGTATCTGACCACTGTAGTGAGATCCAATCAATGGGACCCAAGCTAGCAATAGCAACATCAAACCCAATTCAAAGTAACCAGTTGTAGTAATAAGGAGAAGAGTGAGATGCAACAATTTTATAATTATCTCGGTCTACTAAAATAGTTGAAAATTTTGTATCTAGTTCAGAAATGCTAAAAGCAAAGAAATAGTAATATAACAAGTAAAATAACCAAATAAGGGGGATATGGGGTATATGACTTCACTTAATATTTCATTTAAGACACTACACTTCCTTGCAAACTTAGTTAATTATTTTGGATTGTTAACCGAGAACACACAAGTAAGATATGACCATCTCTCGATGTACCATACCTGCATTACATTCAATCCACAAAAGTTAGAATAAATACAAACACTCAATTTGACTAATGCACTATATGTCTATGTGAATTGGAATCAAAACAGGTTGAAGCTCAAGTACTCATTGGACTACATATGGTGCTTCGGTATATGTCTATCCTAGGAACGAAACATAAATTCCATCGCAATATAATTCATATACATACGCTAATATGATTAGTTCTAAGCCTATAATTCATTTTTCAAGTTCATATAGACTGGTAATTGGTGATCAAGCAATTAAACATTTAAAACAAATCACATTAGACAATCCAATACAAATTGTCGACGTCGGGATTTTTAATTGTCCCTTTCCGTTAGTTGTTCTTTGGTGTTCTCATTTTAGGTGAGATTTATTTGAAAAAATAAGTGAAAAAAGTCCGACATGTATAATGTCGACGATTGGACTATAAGAGTCGCCAGTTAATTTTTTAACTGGTTGTACCAACACAACCGAGAAAAGGCTTACACATTGATCCAGTGATGTGACACTGCTAAACGGGTCGGTGAAACTGAGATTCATTAGGGTCCAGGGGCTTGGTTATGCGGAGGGAAGGTGTTAGGCACCCCCCGATATCCGTGTTACCACGGTGACCGCCTCTTTTCAAGAAACTGTTATCTGAATGTGTGTGTGTGTGGGTCAATGTGCTGTTATTTAGAAGTAGTGTGAGGCCTCGTTCGCACCTATATACATAGGGTTTGAATTTTATGTAAAAATTCAATTTTAAGCAAAATATGGCAGTGATATTTTTTAAAAGAGGTTTTTTAAACCCTGATGCTCAATAGTAATTGAGACCTTTTACACTCCCATTTTATTCCGTATTCGGCTGGATTGATTTTATTTGACAGATGCGAAGCATCCGTACGAAAATAATGTACAAAAAGGTGTTGAATTCCTCGTGGATATGAAAATCATATGAGAAAATCCAAACATCACAAATATATTTACAAGCTGCTTACAGCTGAAAAGGTCCATCACGGGAACTGAATCTAGATTCAGGGGACTGAATCTGTGATCACAAGATTCTTAGGCTCACATGATGCCGCAATTGATATAAAAGCATTAAGCAGGTATATATAAAAACCGTAAATATATATATACATACATGATCACCAGCCACGGAGCACATCCACGGGGGATCAAAAATATAAATAAAGCTGTAAAAGCTATCAACCGCCACGGAGGAAACTCCAGGCGGGACGAAATGTACAGAAAGCTATAAAAACGGTCAACTACCATGAAGTAAACTCCAGGTCGGACGAAATGTAAATATATATATATATATATATATATATATATAAGCATGTAAACACACCGGATATAAAATCCAGGCTCATCGGACAAAGTCCAACAACAGTTAATATATATATATATATATATATAAGTATATATATATTAAAGCAGTAAACGCACCGGATGTGAAATCCAGGCTCACCGAACAGAGTTCGATAGCAGTTCATATACATAATTATATATATAAGAAAGCCATTAAACGCACCAGACATAAGTCTAGGCTCATCGAACAGAGTTCGACACGCAGTTTATATATATATATATATATATATATATATATATATATATATATATATACAAACTAAAAATAAACCACGGACCGAAGTTCGTGCAAAAGTGTGCAACACGACTCTCAACGTGTAGAAGGGTGTGTGCAAAGATGAAGAGAAAAACTTTAAAGTGTAAAAGAAAACTTATAGTGGGCTGCCAAAGAAGACTTCAATATCTTTAAAGTAGGTAAACACTAGCTTTTGTAGGTATAAAATAAGCTATATGTGAGCTCACAAGTGTTTAAAATGAGAAAGCACACAGTCTGGGGTGAGTACAGAGCAAATTGGGCAGGACTTCCTCGCCGTTTTCTCTTACAAAATGGCCACCCCAAGCCCACTATTTATAGAGGGTGGAGCCACAGGTGTACCTACGATTGAGCCGCAGGTGTACCAGAGGAAACTTGGGTTGGCCCGGGTTTTTCGGGTCGGGTCGTCTCAAAGTACGTGCACTCAGGCACTGTAATGTCCACTCAGATTTTTAGAAGTGCAATTCGGGCATCCGTTTGAGGTATATAGGACCTATTTCAGACCGTCGTTGTCGAGAGTTGTACGATGGCATGGGATTAGAGTTTGTACGAAGTCATTGAAGATGGGACGGTGCCCTCTGGTCTTCAAGCTTCAACTTTCATCCGTTACCCCGCACAATAGTCACTCGAGATTGATTAGTCTTGTAGGACAATGTTGCGTAGATATGTTGAGACGACATGGCGTGGCATCGTGTTGGTCAAATGATGATGTTGCCCCTCACCGGTGTTATCGCCGGATTGGGCTGATAAAGCAGACGTTGCTCAGCTTCGCTGAGGTTGGACTGCTGCAATTTGTTGAAGGTCCTCATTGTCATCTTTGAGGTATGCCTGTCTTCCCGATGTTATCGTCGGGCTGGTACAATATATCTCGTTGTGAGTGCCGAGATTGAAGCTGGTCGCATTTGTAACAAGCATTTCCGGGGTTATTGCCGAAATTGCATTCCTTGGGGTTATCACAAAGGTTGGTGGCTATTCCCATGGTTGGGACTGAGACTGGACACCTCGGGGTTATCTTCGAGATTATTCGGTCTTCTCCAGTGTGTGTTCCGGTATTGATCTGCATGCCTCGGGGTTATCTCCGAGATTAGAATTGTTACTCCCAGATTGCGATCCGGGGTTGATGCTGAACTTCCGATAGTATTCGGCATGGATATGGATCGTCTTTCAGGGTTCTCTCTTAAAAGACGAATCTGCTCTCCTGCAATGTTAGTGACAGGTGTATAGAAAATTTCGAGTGTCTACAGATGCCCCTCTTTATCTTACTCATGCATGGCGATGCATGGGTAGGACAAAGAATCCTAGACACTTGAAACGTAACAAGATGAACATGGTACTATGGATAGCAACATGATGCAAATGTACGATGCATGTGTACGGGGTTGTAGCCCAACACACTAGGGATGATTATTGGCTCCCTGTTGCTTCAACTAGGGATTGGCAACAATGACCAGATTTGATGTGTAATCTGAATATGTTAGGATATTGATGTTGGAGTTATCACCAAAGTCATTTGTCTTTGATTATGACTTGATCCCGAAGATGTACCTCTTATGTGTGAGAGATCTATGGGGATGAAGCTTGATCTACTTGAGAATGTGTATAACATATTCCATCATCAATCCTCCTTGATGACAATCTCCTGGTTTGTATCGTCAGGACATGTGACGATTCTATTAGATTTGCTGCCAACAGCAAATGCTGTCAGGGATGCCTGACCTTCGTTGCCGTGTATTTCACCGATATGTGAATCAACGGCTGAAAAATCCTGTGGGATATACTGTCAAGGTTGCTTGACCTCTGATATCGTGCAGATCACCGGAACATTGCGTTGTGACCCCCGCCGGGGATCCGCTGGGGAATACGAGCGGTCGGGTGTGAAAACCTCGAATAGCTTCAGAGCTCTGATAGGTTTAAATCGCTATCGGCTGTAATAATGTCAAGGCTTCTTGACCTTCGTTGATATGTGTGTCAACGGATGAGCATGCGTTGTAACCCCCTGCCGTGACTTCATATTGTATCCCCCGTTGGGGATCCACTGGGGAGTGATGAATATAAATGTACGCAATGATTGAACAACTTTCCATGCTTCGATGGGTTTACTTGCCATCGGCTGAAATAACGTTAAGGCTGCTTGACCTTCGATGATTTGTGTGTCAACGGATGAGCATGCGTTGTAACCCCCGCCGGGGACCTCTTTTGTGAAAAGATTGGGGTGACAACCTTACGCTGACGGCATCAGACCTCTGTACGGTATTGCCAAATATGGTATGTAAAGACTTAAATCATCGGTATAGTAAACCTTGTGTTCGGGCGAATACCAATGGATGAAAAGAAAGCCATAGAAAAACCAGGGTTTTAGGCTATTCTGCTCAATCGCGTAGCGTTTTTATCCCTGGTTTGGCCTTTTCAGCTTGTAAGAACTCCTTTATAACTCGAATTGGACCGAGCTGGGGGGATGGCACCCGCATGGGATGGCACCCGCATGGGGGTGCCGCAAGTGCACCTGCTGCAGCCGCAGATGGGCCTGCGGCCAACCGTGGATGATATAATCCAGCAGGTTGGTAACAAGTCACTTTCAACTTGCTTCGCATAGAGAAAACCGCGAGCCATCTTCAGATCTGCTGAGTTCGGGCTGCTTTCTGCAAATTCTGTCACCGTACGAGTGTTCTACACTATCCTGGTAACCTATGCCTGTATTTTCTCTCATTTCTGTCCATTGGATTTTGAGTTATCGCATGAAATGCATCTAAACACATAGTAGTGATTATGTATGCCCAAATGACTAGATAAAAAATATTCAATATAATAAATGTTAGTATTAAACCATGCTGAACATATTATGTGAAAAAATTTGACTTTTGAGACAATCAAATTGGCACTTTTTTCTGCTATTTTTTTGTCCTATTTGAGGTCCAATGAGCATAAGGTAGCAATGCAAAGTACTCCTAGTATTGAGGTTGGCCTTATGCATGATGATTTTAATTTTTAATGCATATATTATGTATATGACTTTGGGGCAGGTGTGCTACTGAATGGCCACCTAGACATGCCTGTATGCATGTGGATAGTCCTATTTTCAAAGGGGACAATGACAAAATTTTTCCAAATGTAGGCATTGGGTAGTCATGCATTTTAACTCTATTATATGTTAAAGTAAATGTGTGCATGCATATAGTCATACAATGCATTCTAGAAAGCTCCAGGTAAGGAAATACCACACCCTTTCTGAGGTGATTTGGAGACTTGTTGTCCAGATACTATGGATCCGGATCAGCCGAGCAGTTCCTATAGGACCACTTCTGGCATACGGTGGAGGGCTTCTGAAGTGCCTCGTCCCCATTCTGTCAGACAGCCTCGTCGATTGGTGAAGGCCGTGATACGTCCTGTCCAGGTAGATGTTTCAGACGTTGAGGACGAGGAGGCGGATATTCCGATAGAGGATCCCGCTCCTGATGCACATGTCTCTCGCAGGGAGCTTCTGAGCATTCAGGTGGTGAATCCAGAGTTGCTGGGTGATTTGGGCAGACATCCATCGATGTATTTGCATGCTAACGAGGTATGACGTTAGACTTTGATCTTGCTTCTTTCCTATTGATGAGGATTAAAGGGTTTTGATGTTGATATGCATTTCATGCAAGTTCCTGGTGTTGCATAGCCTCGAGGGAACTGGTTCAGCATTCACTCCATGTATCAGGCGCTTCATCCTGACTATAGAGCGGTAGTGCATGAGTGGGGATTTGGGGCATTCTTCTCCATCCTTCCCCGTCGTTGTCCATGGGATTATCTCAGGGCATTGTCTGAGCGATGGTTTCATCAGACTCAGTCACTCCATCTGTTTGATTGCAAGGTGATGATGACGCCTATGGATTGGAGATTTATCACAGGTATGGAGTTCGGAGGGGAGCCAGTGCCTTGCATGGCAAATATTACTCCTACTGCCATTAGATCCTTATTAGGAGTTCCGGCGGAGGCGTTCAAAGGCAGGACTGTCCATTCAGGTCCTTTGAGCGTAGATGCTATGAGTGGGCTATTGAGTGAGCCTATGCCTGATGATGTCAAAATCAGGGATCGCGTTCTGCGGCGATTGTTCCTGATGATCAGTCGAGGCTGCTTCATAGCAGATAACTCTTCCACGGTATCTTTCGCTTTGATCAGCGCTGTTAGACCCCAAATTATTAATAAATGAAATTTAAATTCCCTCTATTTATTATTTTGAAATAGTAAGGGTTAAATTGATTAATGAGGTTAGTTATGGGTAAAATGCGCAAATATTTCAAATAAGCAGGTGGTTATAAAATATTCATTGTTGTCGGGGAATATTCGTTTGATCGTGGAATATTCTTCCTGTCGGGAAATATTGGTACGACGGCGCAGTCTTTTGTGGGCCCCATAACAGAAAGCGATTGGATGAAGAAAACGACAAGTACAAGTTGTTTATAAATAACGGCGTAGTTGTTACCGTTAATACTGTTGGAATACCCGGTGGTTAAAACACAGTAATACGCGTTGTTGCACAGTAGCACACTGTATTGCACCAATTATTGATTCTTACGTAAGAAGGCACTACTCAATAATGGTTACAGTAATTACTGTTCAGTATATTATTTTATTGATTCAATAATTGCTGCGTTGATATTTTATATTACTGTTATTTCAATAATTGTCACTACACAGTATTTCCCATTATCAGATCAATAATTCATATTATTTGAATAATATTATTAGATAACATTATTGGCAATGTCTAGAAAGTTCTGTCTAAGGAGAGGTTTGGTCATCTAACTGCGCGCCAGTAAGGAGAAATTCTTATTGGAAAGCCCCCTCTTTCCTAGGAACGGCCTGATTGTCATAAATGTGATTCTGTAATATTATTTGTGAATAATTAATTATTGATTCATATGATAAAGAAATATTTATTTTATGTGGGTATAAATGAGGGATATATTTTTGTGGTTAAAAATGAAGGAGTTAATTTTGAGATTTTTATCAGTATTTTTATCGGAATGGAGGTATTAAAAATCAGGATTTTTAAGATATTTTGCGGGGGTTATAATTTTTAATCCGACCGTTGGATCGTGGTAATTTTTGGATATGTTATACATATATAAGTTGAGTATGTCCACAAATTTTGAACCGTTAAAAGTGAGCGTATGATTTATTATAAATTTTACGAGATGACTGGTTCAGGAATTGTTGAATTTTCGGAGTTTATCATTTTGGTGGAAAATTCTAGAATTGGTGGGCCCCACTCTTGGTTGGTGAAGAAATGTGCTGAGATTTTTATTCAAATGTGGTAGGCTTGAATAGTAGCAGGTAAAGCCAACAGGTTGCAGGTTAAGTCTGGTTCGGCGTGCTAACATTTTCCTATAACTAGAGGGCTAAGTTAGAATTGAAAATCACACCAGAAACAAGTTTTCTCTCTTTCTCTCTCTAGATTATTGAGTGTATTTTGTGAGTATTTAGATACTTTGAGAGTTTCTATTCATCAGAGCAAGTTTCTTTCAGCCTTATACCGGTATTCCGACCAGAAGTACTGTCTTTACGAGGTAAGGGATGTTATTTTATTCGAAAATGATATTATTTCTCCAATATCATTCTGCCGAAATATTGGTTGGAAATTTTTGTCAAATTTGGAATTTTTCACATCGGGGTTACTATTCATGAGTTACTATTCACGAGTTACTATTCACCGAAAAATTAAATTTTCTTCTTTTCGTCCAAAATATCTATTCTGGGTACTAGCTTTGATTGTATCCATGTTTTGATCATTCTTGAATTTTACTTCACTATGAATAATTATTAGGTATTTTTGGACATAGATAAATCGAAATACGAATCCTTAATATTTGTTATTTTGTTTCACTGGATTCGTTTTTTTAAGATATTTTTCATCATCCTCAGTCCTAAATGATGATATTACTGAATATCTTTGGTCTGTAGTGCAAAGATAAATGATTAACTGATGAATATCTTTGGCCCGTAGTGCAAAGATGAACAGGTGTTGAGATGAACATGACCGACTGGTGATACAAATGAATATCTTTGCCCTGTAGTGCAAAGATGAATATTTGATTAAAGATGGTTATTAATTGATGTTACAGGGATAAAATATTGATGATGGACTTTTAAATCTTAGAAGATAGTAGAATTCATTCTCTACTTGACTCTTCTAATGGTTTGCTGTTTCCGCTGCAGTTATTGATTTAAAACTTGTTGTCTATTGTATTCTATTTGATTTTTCCCTGTTGAAGACTAACGATAATTTGTTCTGTATTATCTTAGTCATAATGTTATTTACTAGGCTAGTTGAGCTCACCATTTTCCTTTTTGTTCCATTTTTCTCAAGAGGCGAGAATGTAGCGAGTACTAGTCGGGGTATGGAATGATGGTTCTAGAAGTTATTTTAGTAGTTCTCACAATTTTTGTGAAATAATGTATCAATAATTGTAATGAGGACTTATTTGAGTGTGGATATTGTCTAGATGACAATATTTGTATTTAAACTCACAATTCTTATGTCATAACAGTAAAGATGTAGTTTTTTTTTTTGCTAAATTTAAACTGAAATAAAAGAAAGAATAAGTACATAGGTCAAACCCAAACAGTTCATAGGACAGGCCCTATGATGGCATCAGTAAACCAAAGCTATACACTAGCAAACAAGGGCCCAACAAGGAACAAAGAAACATCAGAAAACCAACTGTCAAAAATGGCTTGATAACAGACAAAACTGCCTCAAAACAGACACGAGCAAAATTACAAATTAAGCTACACGACAACAAAAGCCAAGCTGCCAAGACCAGAGATATTGCAATAACTGCATACCCAGCAGCTAGCTGAGCAGATTGCCCATCACTTAGCAGTATAACACACAGCCCAGCTCCACTAGCAGCACACCAGCAGTTGCCGAGAGTTACAGCAGTATAAGCCCAGAGCCAGCCAAGGAACCCCAGCAGAAGCAGCTCAGCAAGCAAGATCATGAAAAGCAGCAGCAGACCCGTAGCCAAAAACAAGCAGAAGAGGTGAAGTAGAAGTAGGCAGCAGACCATAGCACGGCTGACCTATAGCAGATCAACCAAGATCCAACACCAAGCAGCAGCAGCAGACTGCCGACCAAAATGACCCACCAGCAGACCAAAGCAGAGTAGAGCCAAGCCAAGCCCACAACAGAAGCAGCAGACTGCAGACCAAAGCGACCCACCAGCAGACCAAACAGACTAGCCCAAAAGTAAACCAGCAAACCAGCAGACTACTTCACAAGCAACCAAGCCAGCAGACTAGAGCAAACCAGTAGACTGGAACAAAACAATTGTGGCAGCAGAAACAATCCATCAAAGGCCCCAAGATCAGCAGGACTGCCAAAGCAGCAAACCACCGAACAACATAAGGAGCAGACCCCAGATGCGAAAATAGTAGATCCCCAAAAGCAGCTACCCACAGCAACAATAGGCATCAGATATGAGAAAAACCAACACCAGCTGCACACATGCCAACAAACAGTAGCTGTAGCACTACGGCTAAACCAGGACCAAGCATCTATTCCAGCAGCTACCCACCAAACAGCAGCTCAAAACAGCAGCTCAGACACAAAAATTAACAGCAGCGTCACAGATAGCAGCAGCAGCCACTGAGTGCATCAGTGAACCACAGACAGTAGCAATTTAAGCAGGCATCCACATCACAGCTGAAACCCAATCCAAGAACAGCAGCAACTTTACTGCAGACAGCTACAACCCTTGCAAATAAGACTCAGCTGAAGCAATAAACTAAACATAGTTTGAAACCCCAGCCTCTGCAGCAGGAAATTAGACCCCTCAGTCAACTAAAAAAGCCCAGAGCTAACAACTGAAAAACTCTCTGACTGCAGCTAATAACTGACTACATCTGCTACCCTCTGGCTGTAAAGAACCAGCATATAACAACAAGAAGCAGCTGTAGCAAGTATCTATACCAGGAACCTGTATAATCATGGCATAACATAGCAGAATACACATAGATGAAGCTATATATCAAGCTAGGGAAACCATAAATTAGAACCTGCTAATAAATTATAGATTACAGATTACAGATTACATAACAGATTACAGAGCAAGATGTTGATAGCATAACTTGTATTTAATTCTTTGAAACCGAGCATTAGTATGGAGACCACACTTAAGCAAGTGAATAATATCTTGGATAATGATCCGAGCAGGGATAACTACTTGAGTGAAAATTCTAGCATTCTGTTCTTGCCAAATCCTATAGACCACAACTGCAAATCCAAAATGCAGAAGGCTGTTTAGAAATGTGGGGCAAGAGCTGTTAGTAATAAAATCGGTGATAGTAGTCCAACTACGACTCAACCCTCTCCAACCACATCGCCTAAGGACCGCAACCAGAATCTGAAAAGAATAACTATAGTGGAAAAATAAGTGATGAAAAGTTTCCCTATCGTTGGAACAGAGAACACATAGGGGATCAACTGTAAGGCCAAAATTAAGAAGTTTATCCAGAGTTCGAAGCCCATTATGGAATGCAAGCCATAGAAGAAAGGAATGAAGAGGAGGCACAATCTTATGCCACACTAAACTATGCCACCCTACAGACGTCCCAACACGCCGAATGGAACGCCAAATGGTAGAAGCTTTCACGTCCTTAGCCACAGTACCATCCCAGATAAGCTCATCCTGACAGTCCGAATTATAATTCCTAGTATGATCAAAAGAAGACAAACTGAATAACCTCGCAGTAATTGGAACTAGGGAGGACCCAATCAGAGTTATGAATAATACTACTAACAGAAGCAGTGGGCCCAAGACCATAATTTACAATCAAGGGAGAGTGCACAGAGGAGGCCAAAGGATCCCCAAGCCACGGATCAAACCACAGACTAGTGTTTGCACCATTACCAATGCGAAATGATAGATATCTACATGCTAGGCCCCTAAGATGAAGCACTTTTCTCCAAATCCAGGAGCAATCATTAGGGATATGGGTAGTCCAGAAATATTTATTCTTAAGATGAACTTCACGAACCCAAGAGGCCCAAATAGATATAGAAGAGGGATTTATGACTTTCCAAAGATGCAACATGATCAAAGCTTTGTTCCAATCTTCAAGGTTCTTAATAGCGAGGCCCCCTTCCGTAACAGGGAGAGTGATCTTGTTCCAAGCAACCTTGGAACCATATTTCTACATAGAAGGACCCTTCTATAAAAATCTAGACATAGTAGATTGGAGGTCTTTTAAAGCAGCAGAAGGGAGGATAAAATGAGCAGACCAATAAGCTTGGGTGGCATAAATAACATATTTGATTAGCTGAAGTCTACCGGCATAGGACAAAAATCTGTTAGTCCACGAGCTTATTCTAGCTTTAACCTTTTCAAGAAGAGGTTGGCAATCCGCAATACTTAACTTGGTAGTTATCAAGGGAACTCCCACGAATTTAGCAGGAAATATCCCTAACTGGAAACCCAAAGCAAGGATAATGGAGTCAGCAGTTTCAGGAGGGACATGAGACAGGAAACACATACTTTTCGATGCATTTGTGTATAGGCCCGAAAAGGAAGCAAATTTCTCAAGACACTACTTAACTATCATTACCGAATTAAGGTCTCCGTGGCAGAAAATAATGAGATCATCCGCGAAGCAAAGGTGAGTAAGAGAGATGGGAGCAGTTTTCCAATGATGCCTAAAAGCAGGAAACTTAGAAGCCTTCGCGAGCATGATAGAAAGGACCTCCATAACAATAACGAATAGATAAGGAGAAAACGGGTCGCCTTGCCTGAGACCTTTTGCCCCTTTAAAATAGCCACACAGAGCACCATTAACTTTCACAGTAAACCTTGTCGTAGTAATACAGGCCTTAATCCAATACAAGAATTTGGGGGGAAACTTAAAGAACTTAAGGGCAGCTAATAAGAAGTCCCAAGAAATAGAATCAAAAGCTTTCCTTAAGTCAATTTTCATAGCACATCTGGCCGGACCCGAGGGTCTGTGGTAGTTCCTGAATAATTCTTGAGCCAAGAGAATGTTGTCTCCTATTCTCCTTCCCGGAATAAAGGCAGATTGATTAGGAGAAATGAGAGTCGGGAAGATACATTTAAGCCTAGCAGCAATAATCTTGGATATGCATTTATAAGTAGTATTGTAACAAGAAATGGGCCTATAATCATTCATTGAAGTGGGGTTAGAAATTATCGGCACAAGAACAATCGCTGTTGAATTAGTACCACGAAGCAAACAGCCCTGCCGGAAGAATGATTGAACAGCATTGGTAAAAGTATTTCCAACAATGTCCCAGGTATGGATAAAGAAATTTACATTAAACCCATCCGGGCTAGGACTTTTATTCTGCTTCATGTGCAAGTGCTCAGAATTTCATCATCAGAGATAACCCTTTCAAGTAACAAAGCTTGTTGAGGAGAAACACAGTTATGCTCTACAGACTCCCAATCATGTAAAAATTGACCAACCACTGGAGATTGAGATCCTAAAAGAGAATTGAAGTAATCAACGGCAATATGTTGAACATCCAGATGACCATAACACATTTCACCGTCTGAGTTCTGAATTGCCAAAATTTTATTCTGATTCCATCGATTTTTAACTTGGTTATGAAAATAACCAGTATTCTTATCCCCTTCCTTAAGCCATTGGATTCTGGATTTTTGTTTTATCAATTTCTCTTCACAAATGAGAGCAGCCCACAAGCTTGAAGATTGGGTCTGCTAAAGATCAAGGAGACTAGAATCGGTAGGGTTAGAAGCAAGAGCTAGCTGAGTAGAGTGAAGACTCGCCCTTAAAACCTCAACAATTGAAGCAAGGTTTCCATTAAGCTTGTTCAGAACAATCAAGGCCCTTTTTACTGCTTTAAGCTTTCTTGCAAGGATTTGCAAGGGGTCTCCAGAACATGGAGTGCTCCAAGCCGCCTGCACTACGTCGTGAAAATTATCCAGCCCATTCATAAAATTAAAGAATTGAAAAGGCTTAGGACTAAAAGACATGACCAACCCAGAATAGATAACAACTGGACAATGGTCAGAGACCTCCCGGGGAGTAAAGTTAGCTAAAGAATTAGGGAAAGAATCCAGCCAGAGATTGTTGACCAATGCTCTATCAAGTTTCTTGAAAGTAGGATTCGAAACTTGAGAATCCCACCAAGTGAGATGAGGACCAACAGCCCTCAGATCTACCAAATGCATGTCAGTAAGCCAATCCTTGAAATCCTGCATCCCATAATCCCACAAACCAGCCCCTCCATCAATTTCAGAAAGAGATTGAACAACATTGAAGTCTCCCAGAAGAGTCCAAGGTTTATCAATAAATGCAACAAACGCCCTTATGTCATTCCACAAAGCTTTACGTTCAGCCGGGGTATTAAGCCCATAAATAATGGTAACAAAGGAATGAAAGTCAAGACTGACAGAGGAAATATAACAGTGAATAAATTGAGAGGACTTAGAAATAATATTAACATTCCAAAAATTTGGGTCCCAACCAACCCAAATAAGACCATTAACATGATGCTCATAGTTAAAATGCCATTGCCAATTCCTGCAAATAGCTTTAGAAATTGAATTAGCTTTATGACACTTGACCCTGGTTTCAACTAGGCCAACAAAAGAGAGACTATGCTTACTAATAATAGCACGAACACTATCTTACTTAGGAGACATATTTACACCTCTAATATTCATAGAACAAAAATTTAACATAATAAACTAAAGGAAAAAATTAAGCTGGGGACTTCTTGCTCCCCCCTCCCTTGATCTTTTTCTTTGAAGCTTGTATAACATCGAGAGATAATCTTCCTTTATGCTTTAGATCCTTGACCTCCTTCTCATCAATTTGTTTCAGCTTATCCACAAGAGGATTAGGAATAGGAGTAATATTAGTGTCGGAATAGCTATCACAAATGCCTCCATCCAAAGGAGATATATGATTAAAAGGATTAGGGCATGGTCCAACTGAGGATGGCAAAGATCCCTTGAGTACAGATGAGCCAACCTGTGGCTTGGGACCTTTAGTGACTATAGTCCAGCAATCAGAATTCCCAACAAGAGGAGGATCGGAAGCAATGAGATCACCTAAGGATCCAGAAGCCACAAGGTCAAGGGACGTAGAAGAGACTTTGGGAACCCATTTATAGTTTGCATTTGGACACCGAACCAAAGAATGCCCGAAAGACAGACAATGCGAACATAATTGAGGCCTATTTTGATATTCAACTTTAACCACCACAACTTTCTCCACTTTTGATTCCTCATCTAGAACAACAACATCCAGGCTAGGAGTCAAAGCAGAAGAGGAGGATATTTCAGCACACATCCTAGCAAAGTTCATAGGTTCTAGTTTTTCAGTTAACTTATCCACAGATAGCGGCTTGCCAATTCCGCTAGCAAGATAGCTCAACCCAGGAGCCGAGAGATATGACATAGGGACATTATGAAATTTGACCCGAACCGGGGCTTGAGTACAAGCTTCAGACTGAAAATTCATTCCCTCCTTCCAACATTTAAGACACAGAAGCTTGTTAGAAATATACCACGGTCCCAAGGCAAGAACATTGTCACGTTCCTCATGAGAAGAGAACTTGAAAATAAACAGCCCTTTACCCTGGAGGAACACCTTTTGTAATCCAAACTTATCCCACAGTTTATGAACACTATCTTCCACAAGCTTGAAAGGAAGCCTAGAATTAATAAAACTACCAACAAGACAAGAGCTCCAAAGTTTATTGCCTAACTGAAGGACCTCGGAGAGAGGCTTAATAATAATAGAACCGTTTTCAATAACAGGAGGGGAGGGGGGGAAAAATCTAGAACCAGACCTAGTTTTGGAAAATCTTGAGCCACGACCGAACTCCAAGATTTCTTCGCTACACTAGGAGAGCCCGAGTGCCCAGCTAAGCCAGCCCCAACAGCAACAGCAGCAATGTTCTCAATAAACTTAGCAGACTTAGGCGAACCAGTCCCAACAGCAGCTACAGCACTAGCAGACTGAGGCGAACAGGGCAGCTCCCCTTCTTCTAACCCAGCCTCAACTGTCTGGTGATAGCCAACACCCGTACCTGAACCCATTGGCAGCATACCAGAACAGCCTTCTCTCACAGGACTTATATCAAACATGTTAAGCTCATTAACCTGACGAATATGCCGACCCCCATTAGCGAACTCAGAAACCTGCTGGATATTGAACCCCTTAGCAAGTATAAAATCCAAAAGAGTATTACTCTTCTTACGCTCATCTGCTGCTTCTACATGACCTTTACTAGAAAAGTGCTGAGCAGCACTAAATATCTCCTTCAAAGCTGAACCGTGTTTAAGCCCTAAGCTTGCTTCAATCTCACTATTAGCATCTGAATCATCAGATTCAACCAGAACATTGCAAGGGTTAGCGTCAGATTCAGCCATAACCGACTCAACCCCTAGAGAAAGAGGACGAAAATCTACCCCAAGAACAGGCCTGAAGGCCAAACCAGCCAATAAAGCTTACCCAAACGAGGACTCTGAACTAGGGATAGAAACCCCCAAATCAGAAGAGCTAACCCTAGAGGGACTACTCAAGGAGTTTCCCCTCGAGAGGTGGGAGAAATCCACCATAGAGCCAGGAAACGCATAAAGAACGAAATGAGGGAATAAAAACGTAGCACAGGGAAGAAGAGAGAAGGCAGAGAACGTAATTTAGAGAGAGAAGCTACATCTTCCCCTTGAGCTTTTGAAGATGTAGTTGTTTCTGTACCATGTATTTTGGCGACTCAGAATGGGTGTTGTATACCTATTTTGGGGGCGTCAAAGTTGGTATCAGATCTTAGGGATATGATCTCTGGCGGAGATCAAAGAATAGAACTAGGAGGGGAGAAACGAATAAATCCTTCGCTAGTGTGTCCTACCTAAGCTTATTTATTGGTCAGTCATAATATAGAGGTATTATGTGATTTGTTAATTTATTTAATTAACCCTTATTTTATGGCAGTATTTGAGAATGTCGACTGAGAATGTTAACAGTGGAGTAAATGAGACCGTGAAGACACCAGTGCTTACTAACGAGGAGAACGTGCAACAGGCTGGCAATGTTCCTCCTGTGAACAACACCAATGAGCAGATGATGAACGATGGAATGTTTAGAAGTTTTTTGCAATTCATGCAAAACCAGACGAGGGAGACTCGTGTTCAAAATACAGGAGGAAATGATAGCAATTCACGGTTTGTCACAGCCAAATAGTTCAAAGAATTGGGACCACCAGAATTTAAGGGAAAGCCGGATCCGATCATGGCGGAAACGTGGGTCAAACAAATTACCAAGATATTCGATGTCTTGGGATGCACAGAGGAACAGAAGGTTCCATTCGCCACCTTTATGTTCCTTGGCGAGACAGACTACTGGTGGGAGTCTGTGAAGCGTACCCATCCTGCCGCACTCAGTATGTCTTGGGAGACATTTTAGAAACTGTTCAATGACAAGTACTTTCCTGAAAGTATTCGTCATATGAAGGAGGTAGAGTTTATTAGACTGGAGCAGAATAACATGACGGTGTCTCAGTACGAGGCAAAGTTTGCAGAGTTGTCCAGGTTTGCACCTCATTTGGTGGAGAATGAGGAACGTATGACGAGGATGTTTCTGAGAGGTTTGAAACCCGGCATACGTCAATATCTCATTTCTCATAAATTTTCTCTCTATTCAGATGTTGTCAACAGGGCTCAATTATTAGAGCGAGATAACGAGTACGGTCAACTGAGGGACCACAACCAGCATCATATCGGTGACAGCAGTCATCAGAATAATGATAACCAGCGGAGAAAGAAAAATACAGACAAGAACGGCAACCACTCTGGTGGTAATCGTGGCTATGAAAATAGAAAAAGCGAGTCGGGAGGAGATTTTAAAAAGAGGAGATTCAACAATGACAATACGAAGACGTCAGCACCAGCAGCAACTGGTTCCAAGGGAGGAGAACGACCACCGGTTATATGCTATAAGTGTGGAAAAGAAGGATATATTAAGCCCAAACTGCCCACAACAGTTTATGTGACGACCCCAAAATAGGTCCATTCCATCCAACCCATTCTGAGTTGTCAAATACATGGTACAGAAAACAACTACAATTTTATTACAACAATTGTCGTATAAAATACAACAACACATATGCTGTGAGTTTGGATACAAATATATACCAAATATGACACATGTCCCAACCGTGGACAACACCTCACAGTGACACCTTACATAAAGGTATAGTAAAAGACTGTTTTAGAAATTAGAATCTTTGGGAAGTGCTCAAGGAAACCTTTGTACATGGGAGGCCATGCTTCTAGGTTGTGATAGATATCATATGGCCATAGAATTATCCTTGGTTGGCCCAATATACCCCAAAGAAAATGAGAAGATTACTATCATATTCTTCCCAATGGTGAGTCTTCTCTTGACTTATCATTATCTCCACTGTCTCTAATTGAGAATTATACTTCAAACAAACACCAAGATTATATAGGTAGTGCTCGTAAATATACTCAGCAAGTGGATGAGCACATCCCTGTCTTATGATGACACGAGGTTATATGTCATTAGACATCTTGTATGATAGCGGCAAAACACCCTTCCAACGTTGGGTTCGCTTCACCCTAGATGATTCACCAAATATAACTCCTAAATGATGACCACCGTTCTATTCCCCTGTTACCTCCGCTCGACCCAGCTACACTTTTATTACCTGAAAGGAATTGTGAAACAGAAGGGTGAGCACAACTAGCTCAGTAAAGAATATCATGACTAAAGATAATTAAATTATCAATAACCTTCATCAGTAATGAATCAGAGATTTAGAACATATGGTAGATGATAAAAATTTTAACCATAGTTACAGCGGAACGAGCAAACCATTAGAAGAGTCAAATAGACTATAAAGTCTATTATCTTCTCCATGTTAAAAGTTCACTAACAATGTTTTATCCCTGTAACATCAATCAATAATTCCTGTCCACAATCACATGTATAACTCATAATCGTAATTTTTGTTCTAAATTCCTTTTCTCATCCAGGACAAAGATAATTTTCATCACCTGAAACATCAAAGATCATGGTTATTCCAAATCACAATTCATGTTTATAATCATATTAATAAATTCATCTTTGCAGTACGGGCCAAAGATATTCATCAATAGACCATCTTTGCACTACAGGCCAAAGATATTCAACAACAGTTCATCTTTGCACTACAGGCCAAAGATATTCTTCAACAGTTCATATTTACACTATAGGCCAAATATATTAATATCTCAAAGAAATATATAATCATTTCAGAATTATATAAACAATAATTATAACCATGTTGATCAATTCACCTTTACACTTAAGCTAAAGATATTCAGTTATAAATTCAATGGTCATGATCATACCAGTCAACAATTCAACTTTGCACTACTGGCCAAAGAGAACCCATAGTCATGATCATACCAACAATCTACCCATCTTTACACTCAAGTGAAAGAGAATTTCAACATTAGGGTTATAAAAATATTATATATGATAATAAAAACAATATGATCAACATATAGATTTAATCTCAAGAGTAATATTCATAAATCAACTATAATTTGGTTAGAAAAAGAAACCAATTTTATCGTGAATAGTAACTCGTGAATAGTAACTCATGATTAGTAACACCGACACAAAAAGGTAGAAATTCCACAATAAAATCTATACCAATATTTCGGTATAATGATATTGAAAGAATAATATTTCTTAACCTTATAAACAATTTATTTTAATTGTTTACACTTTACTAAATAATGCATTTAATCATCCTAAAATGTCAAACTCGTAAGATTTCATTTCCAATAACCAAAACCCTCATCAAAAATCTGCATATACCTCATATAGGATTCTCAAGCCATAAAATCCTATTTTCTAATTTTCTTACTGCACATAACATATTTAATTCATTTACTCATAACTAGTCCATTTTCATGAAAAATACCAAATCAGTTCCACAAATATTTCTTTTCTAGGATTTAACATAATATAGTCCCGTATTGAACATATATTTTTCTCAGAATTTTTAAAACTCATTTACTATTTTTCATATGGCCAAAACAGCCGAATATTTAGACATTTATCATAAATTGTACTTTTATCCAAAAATTCCAAAATCCACAGAGTACACTGATATTATATAGATATACTTCCAATAAAAATTTCATCAATTTTGGAGTTAACCACAAGGAGTTATAAGCGGTTACTTTTAAAATAGTCTTTTCTCATAAAATTCACAACTCATAATCTATACATCCAAAAATTATCATTTTTGGATATAATCAATAAAACTCATCAAAATATCATTTCAAATTTTTCCAGAATTTTCTGAAGGCCAGAATAATTACGAAACTGAAAAACATAATAACCCTTAAAATCTCTTACTATCCCTTACTATCCCTTACCTCAAAAGAGCAGTACTTCTGATCGGTATAAGGCTGAAGGAAACTTGCACTGATGAATAGAAACTCTCAAAGTATCTAAATACTCACAAAATATGCTTCATAATATAGAGAGAGAAAGAGAGAAAGCTTATGTTCTGGTGTGATTTTCAATTCTAACTTAGCCCTCTATTTATAGGAAAATGTTAGCACGCCGAAGCAGACTTGACCTGCAACCTGATGGCTTTACCTGCTACTATTTCCACCTACCATATTTGAATAAAACTTTCAGCACATTTCTCACCAACCAAAAATGGGGCCCGCTAATTCTAGAATTTTCTATCAAAATGATAAATTCTGAAACTTCAATAATTTCTGAACCAGTCATCTCTTAAAATTCATAACAAATCATACGTTCATTTTTAACGGTTCAAAATTTGTGGACATATACTCAACTTATATATGCATAACATATCCAAAAATCACAACGATCCAACGGTCGGATTAAAAATTATAACCCCCGCAAAATATCTCAAAAACCCTAATTTTTAATACCTCTATTCTGACAAAAATATAGATAAAACACCTCAACATTAACTCCTTCATTTTTAACCACAAAAATATATCCCTCATTTATATCCACATAAAATAAATATTTCCTTATCATATGAATCAATAATTAATTATTCACAAATAATATTACATAGTCACAATTATGACAACCAGGCCGTTCCTAGGAAAGAGGGGCTTTCTAATAAGGATTTCTCCTTACTAGCGCGCAATTAGATGACCAAACCTCTCCTTAGACAGAACTTTCTAGACATTTCCAATAATGCTATCTAATAATATTATTTAAATAATATGAATTATTGATCTGATAATGGAAAATAATGTGCAGCAATAATTATTGAAACAACAATAATATAAAATAGTAACGCATCAATTATTGAATCAATAAAATAAAATATTGAACAGTAACTACTGTAACAATTATTGAGTAGTGCATTCTTACGTAAGAATTAATAATTGAAAAAAATATTGTGCAATACCGTGTGCTACTGTGCAACTACGCGTATTACTGTATTTTAACCACCAGGTATTCCAACAGTGTTAACGGTAACAATTACGCCGTTATTTATAAAAACTCAATTTTGTCGTTTTCTTCATCCAATCGCTTTCCGTTATGGGGCCCACAAATAGTTGCGCCGTCTTACGAATATTCCCCGACAGAAAGAATATTCCACGACCAAAGGAATATTCCCCGACAAAATAAATATTTTATAACCACTTGCTTATTTTGAAAAATATTCATATATCACCCTTAACTTTAACTTTTTATCAATTTAACCATTTACTAAATAGAAAAATTGAATACTTTTATTTCATAAAATTTGGGGTCTTACAGTTTAAGGTATGTTATAATTGTGGAAAGGAAGGACATATCGCTCGAGATTGCACTGTAGCAAAACCAAGTCCAGCGGGGATGGTGACTCAAAAAGCTGTCCCAGAAAAGATAAAGTCAACGGTTCCTAGAAGAGCGTTTGTCGTGACTGGTCAACATGCGAGGAACCCAAATGAGGTGATCACGGGTAAGTTAATCATAAATTCATGTGAAGTTTATACCTTATTAGATACCGGTTCTACCCATTCTTTTATCTCTCCTGCTTGTGCTCAACGTTTAAACTTGACTCCGAAGAAGTTAGACTTTGATTTTTCTGTGGGTATTAGGAGAAACTTTCATCACATCCACTGTTTATAAATTTTGTTTGATCCAAGTTGGCACCATCACATTACCTGTTGACCTTATCTCTTTAAAGATACTTGCTTTTGATGTGATTTTAGGGATTGATTGATTAACTACTCATCATGCCAAAATTGATTGTTTTCGTAAGTTTGTTAGTTTTCATATTCCAAACCAACATGCTGTACGAATTCAAGCAACTAAGCCATTAAAATCAATCACTGTTATATCAAGCCATAAAGCCATTCGTTTATTAAAAAATGGATGTCAAGCTTTCTTAGCCCATGTTATGGATTTGAATAAAGACACGTCAAATTTAATTAATATTCCTGTTGTTATTGACTTTCCTAACGTATTTCCTGAAGAACTTTCCGGTCTACCCCCGGAACGTGAAATTGAATTCTTTATTGATCTTGAACCTAGTACAAAGCCCATTTCTAAAACTCCATATCGAATGGCTCCTATTGAACTTCAGGAGTTAAAGGTCCAACTACAAGAGTTGTTGGACATCAGTTTCATTCGTCCTAGTACATCTCCTTGGGGTGCTCCTGTTTTATTTGTAAAGAAGAAAGACGGGAGTATGCGACTTTGTATTGATTGTCGAGAATTAAACCATGTCACTATTAAGAATAGGTATCCGCTATCTCGTATTGATGACCTGTTTGACCAGTTACAAGGAGCACAATTCTTTGTAAAGATCGATCTTCGTTCTGGATATCATCAGCTGAAGGTTAAAACTGAGGATATTCCAAAGATTGCCTTCAGAACTCGGTACGGGCATTATGAATTCCTAGTCATGTCTTTTGGATTGACTAATGCTCTTGCGGCCTTCATGGATATGATGAACCGAGTATTCAAGGATTATTTGGATCAGTTCGTTGTTGCCTTTATTGATGACATCCTCATATATTCCAAAAGTCGTGAAGATCATGAGCATCATTTGAAGCTGGTACTCCAAAGGCTGCGTGAAAACAAGTTATATGCTAAGTTGAAGAATACAGATGGCTGCAGATCTGTTGGGTCGTGTGGATATTCTCATACAGGAGACCACAGCTTCACCTCCATCTTCTGAGAGGGACGCCATGTTGGGCTTGCTAGCTAGCATATACCCTGACTTGTAAATGATTTCGTATTTTTCTGCACAGACTAGCTTAGCCATTTTGTCATGTACAGTTTACATTGTGTATATCAAACAACATTATATATATGATAGGGAAATATATTTTGGGATCACTTCCCTTTTAGATATGCTTTGCTACTTTTTTGATATTTTTTCTGCTGCTTCAGGGCTTGTGATCTTGATGTATTCTGAATTTCTCCTGGTGGATGGACATTGAGTTGTCTCTGGATAGTTCAGAATGGATCATCGATCTGTATGTATCCCTACCATCTCTCGGTGTCTTGGGACTGGTTTCTGTATGGAAATGAGGAAAGAAGTGTGGCTTTCCTCTCTAAGATTGACCGCACCACAGATGGTCGCCAGCACTTCTATTTAGGAGAAGCCTAGTTAATTTTATCTCTTATGGATTGGTGTTGCTCTTCAAGGTATGACCGCAGCTTAGATGGTCGCTGAATCTCCTAGTTGGGAGGAGTTCAGGTAATTCCACCCCTTTGGTCTGAAGCCGAATGAAATGTAGTGGATTGAAGGATGATCCCAGTACCAACTGACAAGGGTTTGTGTTTTGGTAGGGGGTGAGACCGCACCATGAATGGCTGCCTATGTACTCCTATTGAAGAGGAGATCAGGTCTGCGTAGTTCGAACCTAGTGTAAGAGGTTCAACGTTGTATGTGGCAGGAATGGTGTAGGAATGTTTGTTTTATTTTTGTTTTTGTAAGGAAAATGGTGGAAATGTTTTTGTTGTTTTTGTTTTATTGCGACCGGGCCATATGAAATGGTTGCCTACCCTATTGAAGGGGAGATCAGGTCGACGTAGTTCGCCCCTCAGGGTGAGATAAAAAGCATAATCCCATGTGCAGGTCAGAGTGCGGGGAGGAGAAAATTTTAATCCTAGGTTGAGGATAAACTGTAGGTATGAGAAGTTTGATCCCAGGTATGGGTAGCCAAACTACACGCAAGAGGTTCAATCCACGGTGGGATGACCTAAGTTGTAGGAACGCAAAGGAGAAAGCCAGGCTGCTGGCTTGAAAGGTATGTTTCCCTGAGGGGCAAAATGTAGAAAAGTTGTTTGTGGTAAAGGTTTAAAGAACCAGAATGACTGGTGATATGATGGTTCCACACCAGGGTGCTTACGAATTTCTTCAGACATAGTACCGTTTCACGGCGTCTGAGTTGATGAGTTGCGGAAATTCATCCCCGTCCATTTCTTGCAACCTGAGAGCGCCTCCTGTCAATACTTCCTTTGACAATAAACTGGCCTTCCTAGTTAGGAGCGAATTTTCCCTTAGCCTGATCTTGGTTGTCCAGTACTTAGAGTGAAGTTGTAAGCCTAATTCTCCGTTATTTGCTTGAAATTACCGCTTTTGAGTTTGTTGATTGGTTAGTATTTTTATGTTTTTAGTTTTTAATAGTTATAATCACTGAATTGGATAGTTTAATAACATTTGGATTAATATAAAGCTGGTAATTGTTAGGATTAATTTCTTATTAAGTCTATGTGGGAACGATACTCTATTTATCATTATATTACTTTTTGACCACGTGCACTTGCGTGTGAGCGTATATAGATTTTACCTAACAAGTTTTTGGCGATGTTGCCGAGGACTTAGTATAGATTTTAATATTTTGCAATATCAGTTTAATTAGTCCAGGTTTACTTAAACATTTTTTCTTTTGTTTTGTTCTCTCTATTTCAGGTTCTTGAAGTCAATTTATGCAAACTTGATCCAAAAACCCAGACTTACTTCCTTTTGAGGACGATATCGAGAAAAGGTTTCAAAGGTTAAGTAAGTGGATTAAAGACACAAGGGAAGATTTTGAGAATTCTAAAAAAGAGGAAATAATGGATGCCGAAGATCAGAAAGCGTTGAGAGATTTTGCTATACTTAAGGTGACTGAGCTTCAATCGAGTATCACCAGGCTAGTGATTGCTGCAAAGACGTTTGAAATCAAGCCTGGGACTATTTAGATGATCCAAAACTCAGTGCAGTTTGGGGGACTTGCAAATGATGATCCGAATGAACATTTGGTTAGCTTTTTGGAGATATGTGACACTTTCAAGTACAACGTGGTGTCGGATGAAGCAGTCAGACTTCGCTTGTTCCTATTTACACTGCGGGACAAGGCGAAGAGTTGGTTACACTGGCTACCGTCGGGATCAATAACTACATGGGAAGACCTCGCTCAAAAATTTCTAGCCAAATTTTTCCCACCAACAAAGACTGCAAAAATGAGAAACAAGATTACCATGTTTGAATAGCAGCATGGGGAATCATTGTATGAGGCATGGGAGGGGTACAAGGAATTGCTCAAAAAATCCCCTCATCACAGACTACCCAAATGGCTGCAGATGAACATATTCTATAACGGGTTGAATGGGAATCTAAGGACGAGTATAGATGCAGCTTTGGGCAGAGCATTTATGGCCAAGAGCTACGAGGAGGCGTATGAGTTAGTTGAAACTATGGCAGCTAATAACTACCAGTGGCCTACATCGAGGATGACACAGCCTAAGGTGGCTGGAGTTTTAGAGGTAGACGGGGTGACCGCGTTGGCAGCACAGATTGCTGCCTTATCAAAGAAAATGGATACTTTGACGGGTGCACAACCATAATAGGTGGCTTATGTTTGCGAGTTATGTGCTGGCGAACATCCTACAGAGCAGTGTGCCATCAACCCAACATCGGTTCAGTTTGTGGGCAGCTACAATAGGATTTCGCAGAATTCGTATCAAAATGCCTACAACCCGAGGAATAGGAATCACCCTAGTTTGTCATGGAGCAACAATCAAAATCAGCAGGCTCCATGACCTTCTTATCCCCCGGGGTTTCAGAATCAGCATCAACAAACAGCTCAGCATCAAGATAGAAAAACAGATTTAGAAGAGTTGTTGTCGAAATATATAACGAGCAACAAGGCAGTTATGAAATCACAAGGAGTAGCCATAAAGAACTTAGAGAATCAGATGGGACAGCTGGCTTTTGTATTGAATAATAGGCCGCAAGGGACTTTACCAAGTGACACAGAAAAAAATCCAAAGGGAAATCATGAGCGCAGTGTCAGGCAATCACTTTGAGGAGCGAAAAATATCTTGATGGGAAAATTGCATAAAATTCAGTTTAAAAGGATGACAAAGTTGATGAAAACAAAGTGGTTGAAGAGAAATAGGGTGAAGAAAAGTAAGTTAAATAGACAAAGTCAGATGACAAGCCAGTTGTGTATCCTCCACCGCCGTTTCAGTAAAGAGTCCAAAAATAGAAATTAGACAAGTAATTCACTAATTTTTTAGAAGTTTTTAAGAAACTTCAGATTAACATCCCATTCGCAGAAGCCTTAGAGAAGATGCCTAGTTATGCCAAATTTATGAAGGGTATTCTATCTAGAAAAAAGAAGTTGGAGTATTTTGAAACTGTGGCATTAACAGAGGAGTGTAGTGCAATTTTACAGAGAAAGTTGTCGCCAAAGTTGAAAGATCCGGGGAGTTTCACCATTCCATACACAATTGGGAACATGGCATTCAAAAAGTGTTTATATGACTTGGGGGAAAATGTGAACCTCATGCCGTTATCAGTATACACCGAATTGGGTTTACCAGCTCCGAAACTGACCAATATATCTCTACAGTTGGCAGATAGGTCAGTCACATACCCAAGAGGCATTATGGAGGATATTTTGGTCAAGGTGGACAAATTCATATTTCCAGTGGACTTCATAATTCTGGATTTTGAGGAAGATAAAAATATCTCAATCATCTTAGGAAGACCATTTTTGGCTACGGGTAGGACTCTCATCGATGTCCAAAAAGGAGAATTAACCATGAGGGTCCAAGATTAGGAAGTCAAGTTGAACATGTTCAAAACTATGAAGTTCCCTACGGATGAAGAAGAGTGATTTTGGGTGGATGTCATTGATCAGACAGTCAATGAAAATATGGTTAAAAGTTTGGCTAATGATCCATTGGAAACTACACTACTGGGGGATAAAGATTTAGATAATCCAGAGTTCGTGGATTATTTACATATGTTGGATTCCTTGCCACAAGTTAGTAGATTCAAGGCACTATTTGAGCCATTACACACAGAAGAAAAAGCCACAGCAAGGATAAAACCTTCATTGGAGGAGCTGTGATGCCCCCAAATTCGGGTATCTTCCAACCCGACAGATGGTGCTACACAGTGCTACAGTTCACACAAACATTTAATTGAAATGCCTCAAAAGAATGAATATGTCTTATATATATTCAAAATAATATTAACATTCCCCCAGGTTCTTTATAACCGTTACATTTGTCTTTGTCATAATAGCAACTATTATCATTACAAACCTATACTATTATATCAGTAATCTACGGGTTCGCCTTAGCTTTCCCTTTATCCTTGTCGGATCCATCGGTCCGTTCGATCTTAGCTGCATTCATATGGTTTAAGTAAGAGTGAGCCTAACTAGCTCAGCAAGTATAACAATTATAGTAGAATAGCATGCTTGAAACATAGGAATCATAGATCTTCAATAACTGAACAATAGTTATGAAGTACTATTGATAAGTCAAAATAGCACTTCTTTTCATTCAAAACGTTTTACAATAACAATATTTAGTAAAACATCAATTTCGGTCCAAGACCATGAGCATTTCATAAGTACTTTGAAAAGGACATCCCGACACGAAGTCCGTAAGTCCGGCATAGCTTACGAGCACGTCTAGGTGATCAGCCTATAGTACTCTATGTTGATCAACACTATATTCATTAAACGTGTATACGTTTAAGTTTTGCCAACCTCACGTGCCTGTCGTTTGACGACAAAATAATTTAGCATACTCAGTCTCCTTTTGAAAACCACACCAATATTAGTTTGGTAAATCATTGACATTACTTTAATAGATTATAAGAAATCCAACATATCGTAAGTCTAGCGGAAAGAATTGGCGTTGACTTCATCAGACATTAACTCATGCGTAAGAATACATGAATCACAAAGCTTGTCCAGATTGAACTGAAACAAGGGTTAGAATACTTACCTTTAGCGTCTGCTACAGTTATAACACGTGCACTTTAAGTTTTTAAGGTGTCTACAGTGGATGATAACATCACATAACACATTAGGTCATGAATAACATACATGGCTCCTAAAGAATCTTACCCTTCTTCTCAATCTAATTACGTATTAGATTTGTTATTTATTGGTTCCGGCTTTCTGTTATGTTGTTCTTACGTTCATATGCAATTGAGTTACTTCAACCTTAAGTGATCACACTTAAGGTTTAACAATGTATTACCAATGTTACTTCATGTTTATTAGGTTTTCTTTCTTTTTATCTTCATAAGTAATCCTCTCTATGCCAACCCTAGGACTGGCGCTGCGGCGCCAACAATCCCTCTATGTGCCACGCTACGGCGCCATGTACTAGTGTTAGAAAACTCGGACTCTGCACTGCGGTGTGAGTCTTCTTTGTTATGGCTGCGCTGCGGTGCCAACTAACAGTGCACCATGCCTCTTCCTCGCGCTGCGGCATGGACTCTGTGCATCAGACAATTTTGGCAAATTTTTAACTATGTGAGATTCTCGGGCTCGTAACTTCTTCGTTATAAGTCCGAATTGGCTCGATCAAGAGCCTACGGTTCACAAATTATATACTCTACGTGTTCATGTAAGAATTTTATCTATTTGACTTCGTTAACTAAAAATTCACCTATTAGTCCATTTTTAACGAAAACGATAAACGTTCGTGAACGTTCAACGCTCGTTTCTTTGTTCTAAGTCGGAATCCGGTCATTTTTAAGTCTGCAACTCTATAATGCCAAATATGACTTGTCTCCATCGAAAACCAACATTTTTGAGTTCAAACACAAAATCTGACTTCCATTCAGAGAATTTCACGAATTCGACGATTATCGTCCAATCGTGTGAATTCTGGCAAAACTTCGTTACTAACGATTTGTTCATCATTCAAAATGGATTCAATTCATTAACTAGACATCTCAACCTATATATTATAACAACTTATTTTCATGTTAAGTCATTACATGTTCTTCATGAACTTATTTACTTATCAAAGTATAAGTTACATATAACTTTGTTTCCCATAACTTATGATAGTTAAATTCTTCTAACCATCATTTCTACATCTTATTATCATACTATTTCTCATTCATATAGACATGATATAAGTCTTTTAAGTTCTTCTTTAGTTCATAGCTTATTCATGGACAAATTGCTTATTTTCGGCTTATTAATACTTAAGTCATTAGCTTAACCCTTATTATGATTTCTTATCATACAAGACCATCACTTCTCTATTAATATATTATGGATGAGATGGATGAAAATAGAACAAGAACCTTACCCTTGATGAACTAGTTCTTCTTCTTCTTGAAAATCTAGCAAAGGATGTTTGGACTTAAAAGTGCTTATTCTCTCTAACAAATAAGTTGCTTTGTAAAGAAGTTGTTCGATGAATGAAATTTGAACAAGCAAATAATAAATTCAAGCTTGGTATTTATAGACTTGCTAATGTTAGGGCATAATAGTCATTAAGACATCCCACCTCCTTAAGTAACCTCCTTACTATTCACTTACTTTACCACTAAGTAATCTTGCCCCCTACTCTTATTACTTGGCCACCACAACAAAGTCTTGGTCACCAAGTTCACCCATGGGTTGCCCCATGGATAAAGCTTTACTCATGGATCATTAATTGGGCTAGGTCCACTTAGATTAACTTATTCCTTTGGGCTTACCTTACTTTACTTTGGGCTTTATATTAACAACCCCTTGGGCTTAACATTGCTACATCTTGGACCTACACCTTAATTCTTATTGGACTTGTACATCATACAAGATCCCACAAGTTTATTTCATTTGACTTTAATCCTTAACATTCTCAAATTAAGTCCACATGCGAAATATTGCATTTTTCATACTTAGATTATTATTACATAATCCATCTCACCTCGATATTATAACATTACTTATTTCTCAGAAGTTCAAAAATAATTCCTGAGCGGAAAATGATGAATAGTGTTTTTCAGAAAATTTCTCGGAAAATTTTTATTTTCGTCTTGGAAATTCAAACACTTTAATTCATTCACGTAGTTAAAATACTACGATGTTCCAACGTTTATAAGTTATAGAATGGTATTCATTTTACCAACACATAATAATAACAAATAATATTATTTTATTCATTATTATATATTTACAAAAAGTTCGATTTTCTGGGGCGTTATAGGAGCCACCCACACTTGAACTTAAGCCACTTCCTAAACACCTCAGGTATACATTTTTAGGCAATTATAATACTTTACCTGTTATTATGGCTTTTGCGCTTAACGAATTATAGGAGAATAAGTTGTTGAAAGTGCTTAGAGAATACAAATCGGCTATAGGATGGACAATAGCAGATATCAAGGGAATCAATCCATCCTTCTGCATGCACAAAATTCTTACGGAAAAGGTACAAAGCCAACAGTGGAATAACAGAGACGGCTAAACTCGATAATGAAAGAAGTGGTAAAGAAAGACATTCTGAAGTTGTTGGATGCGGGAATTATCTACCCAATTTCAGACAGTGCTTGGGTCAGTCCCGTTCAATGTGTGCCGAAAAAGGGAGGAATGACCGTAGTAAAGAAGGATGATAATGAATTAATTCCAACGAGGATAGTGACTGGTTGGAGAGTTTGCATGGGCTGCAGGAAGCTGAATAAAGCAACCTGCAAAGACCACTTTCCTCAACCTTTTATTAATCAGATGTTGGACAGGTACTGGGCACGAATTTTACTGCCTACTAGATGGGTATTAGGGATATAATCAGATAGTCATTGCTCCTGAAGATCAAGGGAAGACCACTTTCACGTGCCCATACTGTAATGCCCCCAAAATAGGTCCATTCCATCCAACCCATTCTGAGTCGCCAAATACATGGTACAGAAAACAACTATAACTTTATTACAACAATTGTCGTATAAAATACAATAACACATATGTTGAAAGTTTGGATACAAATATATACTAAATGTGACTCATGTCCCAACCGTGGACAGTACCTCACAATGACACCTTACATAAAGGTATATTCAAAAACTGTTTTAGAAATTAGAATATTTGGGAAGTGCTCAAGGAAACCTTCGTACATGGGAGGCCATGCGTCTAGGTTGTGATAGATATCATATGGCCATAGAATTATCCTTGGTTGACCCAATATACCCCAAAGAAAAACGAGAAGATTACTATCATATTCTTCCCAATGGTGAGTCTTCTCTTGACTTATCATTATCTCCACTGTCTCTAATTGAGAATTATACTTCAAACAAACACCAAGATTATATAGGTAGTGCTCGTAAATATACTCAGTAAATGGATGAGCATAATCCTGTCTTATGATGACATGAGGTTGTATTGTATTAGACATCTTGTATGGTAGTGGCAAAACACCCTTTCAACGTTGAGTTCGCCTCACCCTATTGGATTCACCAAATATAACTACTAAATGAACCTTTCTATACTGCTTAGGGAGAACTCCACAGCTAGAGACCACCGTTCTATTCCATTGTTACCCCCGCTCGACCCAGCTATACTCTTATTACCTGAAAAGGAATTGTGAAGCAAAAGGGTGAGCATAACTAGCCCAGTAAAGAATATCATGACTAAAGATAATTAAATTATCAGTAGCCTTCATCAGTAAAAAATCAGAGATTTAGAATATATGGTAGATGATAAAACTTCTCAACCATAGTTGCAGCGGAACGAGCAATCCATTAGAAGAGTCAAATAGACTGTAAAGTCTATTATCTTCTCCACGTTAAAAGTCCACCAACAATGTTTTATCCCTGTAACATCAATCAACAATTCCTGTCCACAATCACGTGTATAACTCATAATCGTAATTGTAGTTCTAAATTCCTTTTCTCATCCAGGATAAAGATAATTTTCATCACCTGAAACATCAAACATCATGGTTATACCAAATCACAGTTCATGTTCATAATCATACTAATAAATTCATCTCTGTACTACGGCCCAAAGATATTCATCAACAAGTCATCTTTGCACTATATGCCAAAGATATTCAACAACAGGTCATCTTTGCATTACGAGCCAAAGATATTCATCAACAACTCATCTTTGCACTACAGGCCAAAGATATTCAACAACAAGTCATCTTTGCATTACGATCCAAAGATATTCATCAATAATTCATCTTTACACTACGGGCCAAAGATATTCATCAATAATTCATCTTTGCACTACAGGCCAAAGATATTCCTCAACAATTCATATTTGCACTATAGGCCAAATATATTCATATCTCAAAGAAATATGTAATCATTTTAGAACTTATATAAACAATAATTATAACCATGTTGATCAATTCACCTTTGCACTTAAGCTAAATTTATTCAATTATAAATTCAATGGTCATGATCATACCAGTCACAATTCAACTTTTCCACTACTGGCCAAAGAGAACCCTAGTCATGATCATACCAATAATCTACCCATCTTTACACTCAAGTGAAAGAGAAATTCAACATCAGGGCTATAAAAATGTTATATATGATAATAAAAACAATATGATCAACAACTGCATTTATTTTCAAGAGCAACAATCATAAATCAACGATAATTTGGTCAGAAAAAGAAACCAATTTTTATCATGAATAGTAACTCGTGAATAGTAACTCGTGAATAGTAACTCATGAATAGTAACTCGTAAATAGTACTTCGTATTTGTACATGGTACCGTATACGTAAATAGTGTCATATACATGAATAGTGCCGTATACGTGAATAGTGTCGTATACGTGAATAGTGCCGTATACGTGAACAGTAATCCCGACTCAAAGAGATAAAAATTATACAATAAAATCCGTACCAATATTTCAGTATAATGATATTGAAAGAATAACATCATTATGAAGAATATAACATCCCTTAATATCCCTTACTATCCCTTATCTCAAAAGAGCAGCACTTCTGACTGGATATCGGATATAATGCTGAAGGAAACTTGCACTAATAAATATCAACTCATCAAGTATCTAACTACTCACAAAATACACTCAATAATCTAGAGAGAAAAAGAGAGAAAACTTATGAATTCTGGTGTGATTTTTAATTCTAACTTAGCCCTCTATTTATAGGAAAATGTTAGCACGCCGAAGCAGACTTGACCTGCAACCTGATGGCTTTACCTGCTACTATTCCACCCACCAAAAATTAGCCATCTTCCCCGATAACCAAAAGTGGGGCCCACCCATTTCTAGAATTTTCCACCAAAATCATTTATAAACCTAATTTCCGAATCAGTCGCCTCTTAAAATTCATAACAAATCATTCATTCATTTTTAACGGTTCAAAATTTGTGAACATATACTCAACTTATATATGTATAATATATCCAAAAATTACCACGATCCAACAGTCGGATCAAAAATTATAAGTCACGCAATATATCTCAAGAACACTGATTATCGGATTATAAAACCTTTGGACCAGTTTCATTCAAAAATTCACCATGAAATATCCACAAAGAATTTTTGGGTGATTCCAAATTCTACGGTTAGCTTACTTCCAGGGCTTTCTTTTGATATATGGCTCATCTCCTAACTCATTATACACAAAGAGTTATGGATTTTACAAAATCAAGTAATAAACTAATTTTTCTGAAAATCCCATATTTTGTTCTCCATTTCGATAAAATACTGATAAAACACCTCATCATTAATTCCTTCATTTATAACCACATAAATAAATCTATCATTTATATCCACATCAAATAAATATTTTCTTATCATATAAATCAATAATTAATTATTCATAAATAATATTACAGAATAACAATTATGACAACTAGGCAGTTCCCAGGAAAGATGGGGCTTTCCGATAAGGATTTCTCCTTACTGGAGCGCAATTAGATGACCAAACCTCTCCTTAGACAGAACTTTCTAGACATTGTCAATAATGCTATCTAATAATATTACTCTAAATAATATTAATTATTGATCTGATAATGGAGATGATGTGCAGTGACAATTATTGAGCAACAATAATATAAAATATCAACGCAGCAATTATTGAATCAATAAAATAAAATATTGAACAGTAATTACGGTAACAATTATTGAGTAGTGCATTCTTACGTAAGGATCAATAATTCAAAAATACTGTGTAAAACCGTGTGCTACTGTGCAAACACGCGTATTAGTGTATTTTAACCACCGGGTATTCCAACAGTGTTAACGGTAACAACTACGCTGTTATTTATAAAAACTCAATTTTGTCGTTATCTTCATCCGACAGTTATTCTGTTATGGGGTCCACAAATGACTGCGCCATCGTACGGATATTCCCGATAAAAAGAATATTCCACGACCAAACGAATATTCCCCGACAACAATGAATATTTTATAGCCACTTGCGTATTTTGTAAAATTTACGTATTTCACCCATAACTTTAAACTTTTATCAATTTAACCATTTACCGAATAATAATTATAAGAAAAATTGAATAATTTTATTTCATAAAATTCGGGGTCTTACATATACGACTTCTTTGCATTCAGGAGAATGTCTTTCGGCTTGTATAATGCCCCCGCAACCTTCCAACGGTGTATGATGGCCATCTTCTCGAACATAGTGGAGAAGAATGTGGAAGTCTTCATGGACGACTTCTGTCTTTGGAGATAATTTTGATATCTGTTTAAAGAACTTGGTCATGGTTTTAAAGCGATGCGTAGAGACGAATTTGGTGTTTAACTGGGAGAAGTGCCACTTTATGGTCGAAGAGGGAATAATCTTGGGGCACAAGGTTTCGGCGAAGGGGTTAGAGGTTGATAGAGCAAAGTTGAAAACAATTGAAAATATACCACCACCAACTACAGTCATGGGAATTCGCAGTTTTCTGGGACATGCGGGATTCTACCGAAGATTCATTAAAGATTTCTCTAAGATTGTAAAACCATTGTGCAGTCTCTTAGAGAAAGATTCAGTTTTCAAGTTCGATGAGGATTGCAAGACAGCTTTTGAACAATTGAAGAAAAAGTTGACTACAGCTCCAGTGATCGTCGCACCGGATTGGACTATGCCCTTTGAACTAATGTGCGATGCGAGCGACTATGCAGTAGGGGCTATTTTGGGTCAACACCGAGAGAAGATATTCCACACCATATACTATGCAAGTAAAACTCTTACGAATGCACAATTGAACTACACAACTACAAAGAAAGAGTTACTTCCAAGGGTATATGCCTTTGACAAATTCCGGGCATATTTGATAGGGACAAAGTTGGTGGTTTACACAGATCACTCAGCAATTCGCTACTTAATTTCGAAGAAGGATGCTAAGCCTAGACTTATAAGATGGATCCTTCTCCTTCAGGAATTCAATTTAGAAATAAAGGATAGGAAGGGGGCAGAAAATCAAGTAGCAGACCATCTATCGAGGCTGGAAAATCCGAATAAACATGAAGCGGATAAGTGTGTGATCAATGAATCATTCCCGGATGAACAACTATTTGGAGTGAATTCAGAATTTTCGTGGTATACGGATTTTGCAAATTATTTGGTGAGCAATATCCTTCCTCCTGATTTAACGCGACAACAAAAAAAGAAATTCCTATATGACGTCAAATGGTACATGTGGTATGAGCCGTATTTGTAAGACCCCGAATTTTGTGAAATAAAAGTATTCAATTTTTTATAATTATTATTCAGTAAATAGTTAAATTGATTAAAAGTTAAGTTAAGGGTGATATATGAATTTTTTTCAAAATAAACAAGTGATTATAAAATATTCATTGTTGTCGGGGAATATTCGTTTGGTCGCGGTTTATTCTTGCTGTTGGGAAATATTCGTACGACGGTGCAGCCTTGTGTGGGCCCCATAACGGAAAACGATTAGATGAAAAAAATGACAAGTATGAGTTTTTTATAAATAACGGTGTAGTTGTTACAGTTAACACTGTTGGAATACCCTGTGGTTAAAACATATTAATACGCGGTGTTGCACAGTAGCACACGGTATTGCACCAATTATTGATTCTTACGTAAGAAGGCACTGCTCAATAATTGTTACAGTAATTACTGTTCAATATTTTATTTTATTGATTCAATAATTACTACATTGATATTTTATATTATTGTTGTTTCAATAATTATCACTGCACAATATTTCCCATTATCAGATCAATAATTCATATTATTTTAATAATATTATTAGATAGCATTATTGACAATGTCTAGAAAGTTCTGTCTAAGGAGAGGTTTGGTCACCTAATTGCGTGTCAGTAAGAAAAAATCCTTATTAGAAAGTCCCCTCTTTCTTGGGAACGACCTAGTTGTCAGTATTGTGATTCTGTAATATTATTTATGAATAATTAATTATTGACTTATATGATAAGAAAAATATTTATTTTATGTGGGTATAAATAAAAGAATTTTTAAAAAAGTGACAATTGTTGAAAATTGATATTTTATCTTTTATGATAAAATAATTCATTTAAATATATTATTATATTTTAATAATATAATAATGGTGATATTTTTACAATGAATGTATGATATATGAATAAATGAGAAGGAAGAGTATTTTTGTTACAAATAATGTTTAAAACATATTTTGTGTGTTAGTGGACCCTATTTTTGACTAAAATTTGATTATAGCCTGCAAAATCATCCGAATGTAGATTTCGGTCAATTTCTGTTTGGAATTTGGAAAAACTTAAACTTACAAAGTTGTAGAGAATTGAATTTCCTATAGAATGGACAAAAGATTTGAATTTTTCTAATAAAAGGGCTATTTATTATGAATTATTAAAATTTCAGAATATTGGGTCTAAATTGATTTTGTTACAAAAAAATGTTTAAAACATATTTTTAATGTTGGAGGGCCCCACTTGCTTGTTTAAAATTTTGAAATCTGATTTCAAAGAGTGCGTATGATATTTTTATAAATAATATTATTTTATTAAATTTTCTGCTTTGGAGTTCTAAGCATTTTTTTATAAATAGAATGCTTAGGTTAGAATTGAAAATCACACCAAAAACTGAAGTTTTTCCTCTTTATATTATCGAGCGTATTTTTATGAGTATTTAGATATCTTGAGTGTTACTATACGGTGCAAGTTCCTTCAGCGTTATATCCGATATTTCAGTCAGAAGTAATGCTCTTTTGAGGTAAGGGATAGTAAGGGATTGTAAGGGTTATTACGTTTTTCAGTTTCGTAATTTTTCTAAATCTTCAAAAATTCTGAAAAAATTTAAAATGATAATTTGATGAGTTTTCTAGATTGTGTCCAACAATGACGATTTTTGGATGTATAGATTAGGAGTTATGAATTTTATGGGAAAATACTATTTTAAAAGTAAACCCTTATAACTCCTTGTGGCTAACTCCAAAATTGGTAAAATTTTTATTGGGAGTACATGTATATAGCAGAAGTATACTCTGTAAATTTCGAAATTTTTGGACAAAAGTACAGTTTATGATAAATGTCTAAATATTCGGCAGTTTTGGCCATATGAAAAATAATATATGAATTTTAAAAATTCTGAGAAAAATATATGTTCAATATGGAACTATATTTTGCTAAATCCCAGAAAAGAAAATTTTATGGGACTGATTTGTTATTTTTTATGAAAATGGACTAGTTATGAGTAAATGAATTAAATATGTTTTGGGAAGTAAGAAAATTGGAAAATAGGATTTTATGGTTTGAGAATCCTATATAAGGTATATACAGATTTTTTATGAGAGTTTTGGTTATTGGTGATAAAATCTTATGAGTTTGGCATTTTAGGATGATTAAATGTATTAATTAGTAAAATGTAAATAATTAAAATAAATTGTTTATAAGTTTAAGAAATGATTAAAATATTATGGTAATATTAATAATATTAGATTATGTGATTATTAAGTGATTGATAATGTTTGAATTATATTATTTTTATTATCATTTTATAATCCTGGTGATGAAATTTCTCTTTCACTTGAGTGTAATGATGGGTAGATTATTGGTATGATCGTGACTATGTTTTCTCTTTGGCCAGTAGTACAAAGATGAATTGTTGACTGGTATGATCATGACCATTGAATTTATAATTGAATATCTTTAGCTTAAGTGCAAATGTGAATTGATTTACATGGTTATAATTATTGTTTATATAAATTCTGAAATGATTATATATTTCTTTGAGATATTAATATCTTTGGCTTGTAGTTCAAAGGTGAATTATTGATGAATATCTTTGGCCCGTAATGCAAAGATGGCCTGTTATTGAATATATTTGGCCTGTAGTGCAAAGATGAACTGTTGTTGAATATCTTTGGCCTGTTGTGCAAAGATGACCCGTTGTTGAATATCTTTGGTCTGTAGTGCAAAGATAAACTATTAATGAATATCTTTGGCTAGTAGTGCAAAGATGAACTTATTAGTATGAATATGAACATGAACTGTGATTTGGTATAACCATGATTTTTGATGTTTCAGGTAAAGACAGGTGATGAAAATTATTTTTGTCCTGAATGCGAAGAGGAATTTAGAACCATAATTATGATTATGAGTTATTCACATGATTTTGGTCAAGAATTGTTGATTGATATTAGAGGGATAAAACATTGTTGGTGGACTTTTAACATGGAAAAGATAATAGACTTTATGGTCTATTTGACTCTTCTAATGGATTGCTCGTTCTGCTGTAACTATGGTTGAAAAGTTTAATCATCTACCATATGTTCTAAATCTCTGATTTATTATTGACAAAGACTATTGATAATTTAATTACCTCTAGTCATGATATTCTTTACTGGGCTATTTGTGCTCAACCTTTTATTTCACAATTCCTTTCAGGTGATAAGAGTGTAGCTGGGTCGAGCGGAGATAATATGGGAGTAGAACGGTGGCCTATAGCTATTGAGGTTCTCTCTAAACAGTATGAAAATAATTTTATTGAGAACTTTATATAAGTGCGTTGTATTTTACATGTCATTTAATAGTTATATTTGGTGAATCAGATAGGGTGAGGCGAACCCAACTTTGAAATGGTGTTTTGCCACTATCATACAAGATGTCTAATGACATACAACCTTGTGTTATCATAAGACAGGGTTGTGCACATCCACTTGCTGAGTATATCTACGAGCACTACCTATATAATCGTGGAGTTTGGTTGAAGTACAATTCTCAATTAGAGACAGTAGAGATAATTATATTTCAAGAGAAGACTCACCATTGGAAAGAATATGATAGTATTCTTCTCATTTTTCTTTGGGGTCTATTGGGTCAACCAAGGATAATTCTCCAGCCTTATGATATCTATTATAACCTAGACGCATGGCCTCCTATGTACGAAGGTTTCCTTGAGCACTTCCCAAAGATTTTAATTTCTAAAACAGTTATTGACTGTACCTTTATGTAAGGTGCCATTATGACGTGCTATCTAAGGTTGGGACATGAGTCACAATTGGTATATATTTGTATTAAAACTCACAACATTTGTGTTGTTGTATTTTTGCACGACAATTATGATAATGAAGTTGTATTTATTTTCTGTACCATGTATTTGGCAACTCAGAATAGGCTGGGTAGAATGGACCTATTTTGGGAGAGTTACATTTGGTATGAGAGCTTAGGGATATGATCTCTGGTGGAGATCGGGAAACATAATTAGGAGGGGAGAGACGAGTAATATCATTCGCTAGTGTGTCCTACATAAGCTGAATTTTCTTACTTAAGTTGACAAATTGTGATATGTCAATTAACCTTTATTTTGAAGCTGTATTCTAGAATGATATCTGAAATACAGGAGATGAGCAATGGAGAAATCATGAGGACAGAAAAGATAGAATCTGAAATAAAAGCAAGGTATTCTCAACTCTTTGAAATATCAGGTACGTAAATTTCGGGGACGAACTTTCATAAGGAGGAGAGATTGTAAGACCCCGAATTTTATGAAATAACAGTATTCAATTTTTTATAATTATTATTCAGTAAATAGTTAAATTGATAAAAAGTTAAGTTAAGGGTGATAAATGAAATTTTTTTAAAATAAACAAGTGATTATAAAATATTCATTGTTGTAGGGGAATATTCGTTTGGTCGTGGTATATTCTTGCTGTCGGGGAATATTCGTACGACGACGCAGCCTTGTGTGGACCCCATAACGGAAAATGATTGGATAAAGAAAACGATAAATATGAGTTTTTTATAAATAACGGCGTAATTGTTACAGTTAACACTGTTGGAATACCTGGTGGTTAAAATAAGTAATACGCGGTGTTGCACAGTAGCACACGGTATTACACCAATTATTGATTCTTACGTAAGAAGGGACTACTCAATAATTGTTACAGTAATTACTGTTCAATATTTTATTTTATTGATTCAATAATTGCTACGTTGATATTTTATATTATTGTTGTTTCAATAATTGTCACTGAACAGTATTTTCCATTATCAGATCAATAATTTATATTATTTTAATAATATTATTAGATAACATTATTGACAATGTCTAGAAAGTTCTGTTTAAGGAGAGGTTTGGTCACCTAATTGCGCGCCAGTAAGGAGAAATCCTTATTGGAAAGCCCCCTCTTTCCTAGGAACGGCCTAGTTGTCAATACTGTGATTCTGTAATATTATTTGTGAATAATTAATTATTGATTTATATGATAAGCTAAATATTTATTTTATGCGGATATAAATGACGGAATTTTTAGAAAAGTGACAATTGTTGAAAATTGATATTTTATCTTTTCTGATAAAATAATTTATTTAAATATATTATTATATTTTAATAATATAATAATGGTGATATTTTTATAATGAATGTGTGATATATGAATAAATTAGGAGGAAGAGTATTTTTGTTACAAAAAATATTTAACACATGTTTTGTGTGTTAGTGGACCCTATTTTTGACTGAAATTTGGCTATAGCTTGCAAAATCGTCCGTATGTGGATTTCGATCTATTTCTGCTTAGAATTTGGAAAAACTTAAACTTACAAAGTTGTAGAGAATTGAATTTCCTATAGAATGGACAAAAGATTTGAATTTTTCTGATAAAAGGGTTATTTATTATGAATTATTGAAATTTCAGAATATTGGGTCTAAATTGATTTTGTTACAAAATATGTTTAAAACATGTTTTTCATGTTGGAGGGCCCACTTGCATGTTTAAAATTTTGAAATCTGATTTGAAAGAGTGCGTATGATATTTTTATGTATAATATTATTTTATTAAATTTTCTACTTTGGTGTTCTAAGCATTTTTCTATAAATAGAATACTTAAGTTAGAATTGAAAATCACACCAGAAATTGAAGTTTTCTCTCTCTATATTATCGAGCGTATTTTTGTGAGTATTTAGATATCTTGAGTGTTGCTATACGGTGCAAGTTCCTTCAGCGTTATATCCGATGTTCCAGTCAGAAGTACTGCTCTTTTGTGGTAAGGGATAGTAGGGGATTGTAAGGGTTATTATGTTTTTCAGTTTTGTAATTTTTTCGAACCTTCAAAAATTCTGGAAAAATTTAAAATGATAATTTGATGAGTTTTCTAGATTGTGTCCAAAAATGGCGATTTTTGGATGTATAGATTAGGAATTATGAATTTTATGGGACAAGAATATTTTAAAAGTAAACCCTTATAACTCCTTGTGGTTAACTCCAAAATTGGTGAAATTTTTATTGGGAGTACATGTATATAGCAGAAGTATACTCTGTAAATTTCGAAATTTTTGGACAAAAGTACAGTTTATGATAAATGTCTAAATATTCGGCAGTTTTGGCCATATGAAAAATAATAAATGAATTTTAAAAATTCAGAGAAAAATATATGTTCAATATGAGACTGTATTCTGCTAAATCTCAGAAAAGAAAATTTTATGGGACTGATTTGGTATTTTTTATAAAAATGGACTAGTTATGAGTAAATGAATTAAATATGTTTTGGGAAGTAAAAAAATTGGAAAATAGGATTTTATGGCTGGAGAATCCTATATAAGGTATATACAGATTTTTGATGAGAGTTTTGGTTATTGGTGATAAAATCTTATGAGTTTGGCATTTTAGAATGATTAAATGTATTAATTAATAAAGTGTAAACAATTAAAATAAATTGTTTATAAGTTTAAGAAATGATTAAAATATTGTGGTAATATTAATAATATTAGATTATGAGATTATTAAGTTATTGATAACGTTTGAATTATATTATTTTTATTATCATTTTATAATCCTGGTGATGAAATTTCTCTTTCACTTGAGTGTAAAGATGGGTAGATTATTTGTATGATCGTGAATATGTGTTCTCTTTGGCCAGTAGTGCAAAAATGAATTATTGACTGGTATGATCATGACCATTGAATTTATAATTGAATATCTTTAGCTTAAGTGCAAAGGTGAATTGATTTACATGGTTATAATTATTGTTTATATAAATTATGAAATGATTATATATTTCTTTGAGATATTAATATCTTTGGCCTGTAGTGCAAAGATGAATTATTGATGAATATCTTTGGCCCGTAGTGCAAAGATGACGTGTTATTGAATATCTTTGGCCTGTAGTGTAAAGATGAACTGTTAATGAATATCTTTGGCCCGTAGTGCAAAGATGAACTTATTAGTATGATTATGAACAAGAACTGTGATTTGGTATAACCATGATTTTTGATGTTTCAGGTAAAGACAGGTGATGAAAATTATTTTCGTCCTGGATGCGAAGAGGAATTTAGAACCATATTTATGATTATGAGTTATTCACATGATTTTGGTCAGGAATTATTAATTGATATTACAGGGATAAAATATTATTGGTGGACTTTTAACATGGAAAAGATAATAGACTTTATGGTCTATTTGACTCTTCTAATGGATTGCTCGATCCGCTGCAACCATGGTTGAAAAGTTTTATCATCTACCATATGTTCTAAATCTCTGATTTATTATTGACAGAGGCTATTGATAATTTAATTATCTCTAGTCATGATATTCTTTACTAGGCTATTTGTGCTCAACCTTTTATTTCACAATTCCTTTCAGGTGATAAGAGTGTAGCTGGGTCGAGCAGGGATAACAGGGGAATAAAACGGTGGTCTATAGCTATTGAGGTTCTCCCTAAACAGTATGGAAATAATTTTATTGAAAACTTTAGATAAGTGCGTTGTATTTTATACGTCATTTAATAGTTATATTTGGTGAATCAAATAGGGTGAGGCGAACCCAACTTTGGAATGGTGTTTTGCCACTATCATACAAGATGTCTAATGACATATAACCTCGTGTTATCATAAGACAGGGTTGTGCACATCCACTTGCTGAGTATATCTACGAGCACTACCTATATAATAGTGGAGTTTGGTTGAATTACAATTCTCAATTAGAGACAGTAGAGATAATTATATTTCAAGAGAAGACTCACCATTGGAAATAATATGATAGTAATCTTCTCATTTTTCTTTGGGGTCTATTGGGTCAACCAAGGATAATTCTCCAGCCTTATGATATCTATTATAACCTAGACGCATGGCCTCCTATGTACGAAGGTTTCCTTGAGCACTTCCCAAAGATTTTAATTTCTAAAACAGTTATTGACTGTACCTTTATGTAAGGTGCCATTATGACGTGCTATCTAAGGTTGGGACATGAGTCACAATTGGTATATATTTGTATCAAAACTCACAACATTTGTGTTGTTGTATTTTTGCATGACAATTATGATAATGAAGTTGTAGTTATTTTGTGTACCATGTATTTGGCGACTCAGAATAGGTTGGGTGGAATGGACCTATTTTGGGGCCGTTACAGTATTTATTCAAATAGTGCTTCGACAAGATGATCCACCGATGCGTGCCATACAGTGAAGTAAAGAATATATTGCACGATTGTCATTCGTCTGCATATGGGGGACATTATGGTAGTGAGCGGACAGCGGCCAAGGTACTTTAGTCAGGATTCTATTGGCCTACGGTGTTCAAGGATGCCCACCAGTTTGTGAAGACTTGCGAAAGATGCCAAAGAGCGGATAACATATCAAAGCGGAATGAGATGCAACTACAAACTATCATGGAAGTGGAAATTTTTGATGTACGTTGAATAGATTTCATGGGACCGTTTCCTTCATCTTTCAACAACCTATACATTTTGCTAGCGGTTGATTATGTGTCGAAATGGGTTAAAGCCGTAGCACTCCCCATAAATGACGCCAAAGTGGTTCTCAAGTTCTTGCACAAGAATATATTCACTAGATTTGGCACGCCAAGAGCTATTATCAGTGATGAGGGTAGTCACTTCTGCAACAAATTGTTCATAACTCTCTTGGCAAAATATGGGGTCAATCACAGAGTTACAACAACATATCACCCCCAGACAAGTGGGCGAGCCGAGGTCTCCGACAGGGAGGTGAAGAAAATTATAGAGAAGGTAGTCAACCTTAATAGAAAAGACTAGTCTCTAAAATTAGACGACGCACTATGGGCATATCGGACAGCATACAAAATGCCAATTGGGATGTCTCCATATCAGTTGGTCTATGGACAAGCGTGTCACCTACCTGTGGAGCTACAACATAAAGCCTACTGGACAATTTAGAAACTCAACTTCGATCAAACAACGGTGGGAGAAAAGAGGCTACTTCAATTGAATGAACTTGATGAATTCTGACTACAAGCATATGAGAATTCGAAGTTATATAAAGAAAAGGTCAAGAAATGGCATGACCAGAAAATCTTGCAGAAAAATTTTAAATCGGGATAATAAGTATTACTGTTCAATGCACAACTGCGATTGTTTCCCGGAAAGCTCAAATCTAGATGGTCAGGTCCATTTACTATCAAAAGGGTTTTCCCATATGGCGCCGTTGAGTTATACAGTAGGAATCCATTGGAGACATTTAAAGTTAACGGTCATCGGATGGAGCATTATTGGGGTCGCGACTTTAACTATGATGTCATCGCAATCACACTCGCCGACGCACCATAAACAAGGAGTAGTCAGGCTGAAAGACTTAAAATTGAGCGCTAATTGGGAGGCAACCCAATTTTACCTTTATTTTACATATTTTTAATCATGTTAATTAATTTGTAGTTTAGGATATAAGTTTGGTTTAATGTAAGTTTCTTTCGCTATATTAAGTATTTTGTTGAGTCATAATTTTTAGTAAAGTCAACCTTTAATGTCTAAAACTTAAGTTGCTATCCTAAATTTATTATTTTATGGTGTTTCAGGTACTTTAGAAGTGCATGGATATGTGATGGACCCGAAAAAATGGACAAATCAAATGCAATAACAGTACACCCCCCCCCCCCGACTGGGGCGGGCTTTTTTACAAATGAATCCCCCGCCGGGGCGAGGGTCTTAACACATAAACAGTGTGCATCTCCGCTGGGGCGGACAAAATGCATAGAAACCCCCCGCCGGGTGGGGGTCTTGGACACAAAATCAGAACACCCCCCCTCCACTAGGGTGGGGCCTCAACAGTACATTACCCCCCACCGGGGCGGGGGTACGGGGACCTGAAGAGGTTGTTTAAACTAATTCGACAGTTCCACTTCTCCATTACCTTCTTCTTGCCAACTGAATTACATACTCCCACTACCTCACTCCCTACTCACAAACTAAAACTTTATCCCTACTTCTCCACTACTTTAACGCACATAATCTCTACACTAACTCTTCTCTATAAATCTAAGCCCTAACCACATCAATTTCATCCTATACCATACAATATAAACCATATTAGAGCATTAGATCCTTCTAGTCGGGTTTCAACAAGGACGATAGTACTTTAATTGGTCTCACCCACTACATCAATACCACCATTGAAGAAGAAAGCAGTGCAATCAACATCATTAAAAAGGGTAAAACTTATGTGCTAAGTATTATTCTAAGTTATTCAGCATAGTTGGGTTACAGTGGTTATAGTTGGGGGTATTGTAAGTCTTGCACACCACGTGTTCGACAATTTGCTTAAGTGAAGTTTGGGAGAAATTTGGCTTGATTTCAATCATCCTAGTACCATGGCACCAAAATCGGCAGCAAAAAGACAACGTGGCGTGAGTTCAGGATCCGCACCACCAACCCGGGCTTTTGACTGGAGAAAATTCATAAGTGTCGCCGCCGCCGATCATTACGACTACCTAGTGACTAAAGCACTCACTCCAGAGCGCGGCATGGCACCTGAATGCGTCGACGGCGAAATGATATAACAAATTAATGAAAAAGAATGGAATAGGTTCACTACAGAGTCGGAGCCTACAATTGTCAATATAGTGAAGGAATTCTATGCCAACGCGGAGGATAAGGCCCCATTCACAGCATTTGTACGGAGCAAACAGGTTCCTTTCAGTGCCGACACCATCAATGCGTACTACCAATTACGAGTCCCTAGAGAGTGCCAGTATGCCTACTTGTGTGACCATAATCCCAATTATGAGGCTATTTTGACTGAAATAACAAAGATAGGAACCACATGGGCTAAGGGCCATAGAGGGGGAACCATCTTCCACAGTAAGGATCTGAGCCGGTATGGTAAGATATGGTACGCATTCATGTGCGCCAAGCTATTCCCGTCCACTCATATGACAGAGGTGACCAAGGAGAAAATACTTTTCTTATATGCCATCGTTCAAGATTTTCTCATCGACGTAGGCGATATCATCAGTTTTTCCATTTGAAGATGCCTACAAGGGCCATTTTCTGATGTCTTGCCACACCCATCTCTCATATGTGGCTATGTAGGTAGAAGGGAGTTAGATGGTCTGACGATGAGACCACCCAGATGCTGCTTCAGACTTTGGACACAAGGATGATTACACGGTATTCAGTTTGGCCCGGGGGCGAGCAGTACTCCAAAGGAGTCGGATTCATATTTTCACCAGCCTCAAAGGATGAGGCTGATGCTGAGGACACCTTTGATGACGGCGAGTTCCAAGTGGATGAGACGATGGGAGAGCAGTCTACTGAGGGAATGCAGCAAACCTACGAGACATTTAGCCCTCAATTTCAGAGCCTCCAGCGACAAATGGATGGGTACAACAAGGATGCCAGCAGAGAAATGAGGAGGCTCATAGCCAGACATGACCATATGTTCGAGGCCATGAACATGTCATTCGCCTCCTTGAACGCAACACTCCAGAGTTTCAATCCCGCTGCACAGTTTCTATACCAAAAACCAGCCCCGATGCCAAGGTTTCCACCATCTGATTCCGATAATGAAGAGAAACAACCACCACCACCTCCAGCTTAGACATTACAGGGATGTCCTCTTATTCTTATTTCGTTATCTTTTCAATGAGGACATTGTAACTGTTTAGTTTGGGGGAATTAATTTAATTTTTATGTTTTTTTTGTTTACACGTTTAATTGTATTTGCATATGTTAGTTTCATGTTAGTTTAGGTTCAGTATATTTTTGCATGCATGTGGTATAATAATTGCATAGTAGTATAGGTTTGTAAATTATTTTTAGTAATTTTTAATTATGTTATGTTTATTCCGTATCTATAAAAAAATTTAGTTAAGTATTGTTTTAGTTTGCATGCGTCCAGCTGTTTGATATAGTTAAGTTTATTTGGGGCCAATAATGAGATTGGGATTGAGTAGACAAGTACAGTACAAATTATTAGAACATTGACGTGATTTTCTGTTATGAATTGAATCTTTGGCCTATTTGAAATTGGTATAATAAGGTTAGCACTATAACAACACCTATGTGGAATGATTTAGTTCAAATTGATACATAAAGGACTTCTACAAGATAATGCTAGTTTGAATGAAAGATTGACAAGGATAGGCAGTGAAAGCAAAAAATTAGGCAAGAACCTAAGTTTAGGGGAAAAAATGGGTTATATAAGCTTTATAAAAAAAAGAATAAACATCGTGGCATGCTTGTCTAGTTTTGTGGCCTTTGTTACTTGAGTAAGTAAGCCCGAGGGGATTGTCTTTACACCTAGCGCCCTAAGGTCTTAATGGTCTGGGAGTCGTTGGTCGAAAACTCGTTAAGGTAACACAGAAAAGCCTAAGGGAATAAGACATTGAATAACCATGTGTATAAAAAATGAATAAAACGGGAAATAAGAGCAAAAAGCCCTCGTAATGATAAATAAAGCATAAGTACCCTGTTTGGACCCTTAATATTGGTAATTATTTGATTTTAGTTGGATCGTGTCTGTTTTTGAAAGTCTTGAGTTTACACTGTATGATGCCTTCTAAGAGTTTTGTTATGTATTAAATTTGAATTTGCATTAGTTAGCATGGATGTAAAGCACACACAGACTTGTTTCTATCACAACTGCTGGATTCGTAGGCATATAGATTAGATGCATTACATTCTATTGCATTGCATTGTATAGAATGTTTGTTTTATTTTGTGCTGGAGGACTAGCACATGTTTAAGTTTAAGGGAGTTTGATGAGTGGGTTTTATACCTACGAATCGGCCTCTAATTCAAGCTTAATCTGTGTTAATTCTTTATTTTTATGTTTAGTTTTACTTGTTTAGTGTTGTTTTGTGTTTAGGTGTGGTGGCGTGGCATTTGGACTTAAAAGGTGGATTCATGGCGAAACTTGGCAAAGAAATGAGCAAAAGCTGGACAATAGCAGAAGGAACCCCCGCCGGGGCGGACCTTGTACATGTAAAACCCCCGCCGGGGCGGGGGTACGGGAAAGCTCAGACTCCTGTTTCTTTTGAACTGCTGCAGAGGCGTGAAGATTAGAGATTGACATGGTTAGGAACTCAATTGGGTGACAAATTATGATGACAATATGTGTCCTAGGCTGGTAACTAAGAATATACAACAAGGGAGATAGAGATCATACAATCGATTAAGAATCTTTGGAGCAGAATTGAAGTAAGAGCATTGGAGGAAATATTTGAAGAAATAATTCATGATAATTGCAGATTGGAGAAAAGGAGAAGGGTGGTTCAGGATTCATTCTTTTTCCTTAATTCAATACTTGTAATTGTGATGACGATGACTTTGATAATTTTAGTTTTTAATTCATTCGTTATGAACTAATTTATTTATTAGGCTTATGACGGATCTTTTAGTTGAAACAATGATTATGTAACCTATAATTTTAGTTTAATAATCTATCTTTCAGTTTATCTATAGTGATTTGTGCTTGAATCTATGAATTGCTTGATCACCAATTTTGTGTGGAATTGTATGAACTCGAGAGATGAAATACGAATCTAGACTTAGTCATTATAACATGTGTTCTTGAATTCTGTGAGTGAATGGAATCTTGATGTATGTTAGGGTAGAGATATGCTTAACATCGCATATAATCGGATAGAGAACTTGAATTTAAACCTTCTTTGATTGTAATTCACATAGAGATAATGTAGTCATAAGTTGACTTTGATGTTTCATGCTTTCACATAAATATAACACATATCATGTTATTTGCAATAAAGACTTAAAACAATTAATCATCAAGTTCATATATCAAATAGGAACTGAAAGACTTGCCTGGTTCGTAGATTACCAATTACCGAAAAATCGCTTAAATGCTTTGCGTACATCTTACAACAGTTCAAAGGTTCATATTCACATGCATTAGTTGCACATATAACGAAACCACAATGACTCTTAGTCTTAACCTTTTATGACTTGCATCTCTTTGAAACTTAACACATATCTTCAGGTGTTTACTCTCCATCGTATGACACTTATCATTACATAATCTCATTATGTGTTTCTTTAAATTCTTTCAAAACGAACACTTAACGTTCATTAGAGTCGTCATAGATTCCATTACCCCATATTAGATGTATTACACTTGTTGATAATAACTAGGAATCACATTATCTATTAGATATGCTAACATACCATAACATGTACATTTCTAGCTAAACTTACTATTTTAGCACAAATCTTTCTTTACCATTTACATTTCAGAAATTCTAAGTGTTTACTTCGCAACACTTGTCTAACATTCATTGTGTACACTAAGTTATCACATAACGTGTTTGAAATTTACTAATCATTTTTACCACTTTGAATTCACTAACCCCATAACACAACTTTGTTTTAGCCTTGTTGTTACATGTTGGACACATTACCATAACCTTTAGCTAAGCTACAAAGAACGACCAAAGTCTGCAGAATTAGCAGACTTCAGTGTCTGAAAATGGGCACTCGCGTGGCCGCGCGAATTTTGTACTGGGAGGCTTCGCGGCCGCGCCTAAGGGCTGAGCGCCTGGGCGACTCACAGAACTCAGTTTTGCAGAATGTGTTTCGGTACAGTTTTTAGGCCAACTAACATGAATTTCACCCTTAAAATAGTGAAACCAACATCTACAATTGATATAAAACTATCACAAACATGTTTGTTAACTTATTCAACCAATTAGAACAATTTAACAACACTTTTAACTCTTTTAATTTCTCATTTTTATATGAAAACTCCATTCTTGACATCCTTCACGAAAATCAACACTGTGATTTCAATTCTTGTCCAAATTACTTCGTTTAAATTACGTTATGCTCATTTTTAATGAACTAACATGCATAAGACTCAATTTACAGTTTCTCATACAATTTGACCACTAAAAATTGGTACTTTTCATGAACCATATGAAAAATACATATACTGACATTATTTTCTTCCTACTGTCAACAAATTTAGCATACAAAGTTCTTGTTTTAAACATAACTCTAGCATCATAAGCATGTATCATCACAATTAACAGTTATACATATCAAAAATTTTGCAAATTGAATTTACAGACTTAGAAGGTTTATGGCATAAAACTCTGATATGCATATTCATATAATTAGGGAAAATACCTTCAACTAGTGTGATAATTCCTTGCAATTGCAGACAATCCTTCTCAATCTCTCACTCTCAAACTCTCACAATTCTCTCTGCAATTCCCTAAACTCTCAAACCCTTCTCTTCTCTAAGCTTTAGCAGATGAAATGCATAAAAAAAACCAACTGATATGCGTACTAATATAATGCAATACAAAACTGATAACCCTTAATAATAGTACTAAATGTATTATCAGTTACTAACGTATAACATAAATATGTTTTATTATTTTAATTTATTTTACTTAAATTTACAAAATTAGAAAACCAAAAGCCCTAAGGCTTGCTTGGCAAAACCCTTTAAATTTAAAGAATTAATATATTTAAGCTTTGTTTGGGTAAAACTACTTTAGTTTATTTTAATAACCACTTATAATATAGTTATTTGTCACATTTCTATTAAATTAAGTTTTCATACTTAATTAATTAATGCTAATAACAATTTGTCAATTAAATCATTTAGTCACAAAACTCAATACAAATAATTACCCATCAAAAATGAAATATCAATATAGTAATTCATTTAATCATTATAAACTCTCTAACTTAATTGTTAAATTAAATTAGAACATTATCCCATAATTATTAATTTTTGTAACTCATTAATTATTTATAAAAAAAATAATTAATCAAATCAATTAAACAAATATTTATTCAACGATAAACACATCTATTAAATATTTATATCATTCAATAAATATTTAAAAATTACAACTAAAATTATGAAATGTTAGAACACTAATCTACCAAGGGTACAAGGATACCCATACATACAGAATCCTCTGCATATGGAGGAACACACGGTACGGAAAAAGAAACTCCCGTATCGGATTCTTAGTTGGATAAAACCAACAAAATCCATGATACCACCCATCTCAATGAAGATCTAGACACCAATGATATCAGAAAGAAAGTCCTTCAAATGGAAGAGACCATCCGTTCTATCAAAGGGATTGGAGCACATGAGACTCTTGACTTTGAAAAATATGACGAGTTAGGGGATCCTTACACACATATGAAGGTATTCATCGGAGAACTCAGATCTTATGCCGAAGATGAGAAGCTCAGAATGTAGCTGTTCCAGAAAAATTTGATTGGAGAAGCCCGATCATGGTATACCAGATTAGACAACTCCAAGATCCATAGTTGGGAGAAGCTAGCTCAAGCCTTCCTCAGTCAGTATAGCTTCCAGTCTCAGATGACCCTTGACCGGTACTAAATTACTAAAGTCAGGAAACAAATCAATGAATCTTTTAGAGAATATGCTCAAAGGTGGAGGCACCTTGCTGCTCAAGTTGTTCCCTCGATGAATGAGTCTGAGATGGTGATAACCTTAATAGATATACAAGAAGCTCCTTTCTATGAGAGAGTCTTAGCATGTATTGGAAAACCATTCTCTGAAATGATTAAGCATGGGGAGATGGTTGAGATGGGATTGAAGTCAGAAAAGATTCAAGACCTAGTTGCCCTTAAAGCTGTTGCTGAGCACATCCAGTCCAAAAATTATGGAAACAACCCCCGGAGGGTCCATAAAAAGAAAGAGGAGGATGTTTCCTTGATACTGCAAGGTCAGAAGGGCAGTCAGAATATGCCTATCCAGAGGAAAAATTACTCCCCCTGTCAAGCACAACCTTCAAACCCTTAGTTACCAAAGGGTGGAGAAGTCAGACGTACTTGAGTGTTCACACCCTTAGGGGACTCACTCGAGAACATTCTCAATCTTTTGACCACTCAGAAGAAAATTACTCATCTTCTTCCACCAGCAAACCCGAATGGGAAAGGTTTCAATGCTAGTCGAAAATGTGTTTATCGTGTTGGAGCTCTAGGACATGATGCTCGAGATTGTTGGGCCTTGAAACACAAGATCCAAGATTTAATTGATAATGGTGAGATCGTGGTAGCTAAACCCGACCAACCTCATGTGCAAGATAACCCTCTTCCTCAACACAAAGAAGATGAGGTTAATATGATTAATTGGAGTAGTGGACAGAGTTCCAATCATGGTGGTGGATCCTCACACACCATCAAAGATAGTGCTGACAAATGGGATTTTACACAGTTTCAGTTTACAATGGAACGGAAAATGAAGACTCTCTGTGAGCAAGTTAACCAATTGGCAGAACCGGTGGTCCATCAACACCAAGTCACACGCCAATTATTTAGTTAGGAGCATGCTAGTCTCCTTCCTCTTGTTACAAACACTCCACTGCGTACTCCAAAAAATGAAACACTGGAGGATAAAATTACAAAAAGAGCAAATGCCAAAGCCTGTCGGAATTTTGCCAACAAAAGGAAATTTACGTACCTAGGCCAACCGATGGAAGAAATATTGCAGATGCTGATCAATGAAGGAAGAATCACAGCTCTGCTACCTCCAATCAGCCCGCGTTCAAGACAGTTTGATTTTAATGGAGTGTGCCAATATCACCCCCACTCTCGTAGTTACAACACAGAAGAATGCTGGGCACTCCGCCACCTTATTCAGAATTTAATTGACAGCGGTATCCTGCATATGGCAGACGATGATGCTGTAGTACTAGAGAGTGGGGATGCATTTCCTACAAAATGGAAGGAGGTCGTAGCAGTTATATCTTCTGATATAGACTCAGCTACCCCCTCACATACAATACAAGCAATTCAACTCAAAGGAGTTGACAATCCTTTGAAAGTGGCTGCGCCAGAGCCAATTATCTTGCCATTTAGACCACAATATCATGTTGTCAGCCTACAGAAAGTTCCATGGAATTATGGAGGGGCTGAAGGATCCACATCTCATATAACTGCTGCAGTGTCGAGGGATAATCCACTGTATCTTCCCCAACGGGTGATGAAGCTTACCATCAAGTCAAAGGGGAAGATTCCCATAGAAAAAGTGGTAGAATTTCTCCGTACTATGGGCCATAATTGTTAGGTTTGTAATATTCAAGAACGCACTTAAATTGCACATAATAAGCAGAAACGTGAAAAATTAGAGTTTTAAAAATTTACAAACCATATACTCGGATCATTCTTTATGCACAATTATTAATTAAACGAAAATAAAGGACGAAAATCATACCCTTGAAGATCCGAGCTTCCTCAGGTACAAGTTCACCTCCAAGTCCTTTTCGTGTTCAACTTGAATCCACCGGGTTTGGTTCCTTCCTTTGATCAACGTTAGCCACCCAAGTGTTTGGCTTCTAGAGGTGATCCACCAAGAAAGAATATAGATTCAAGAAGATGGGTGTTTAGTAAAACCCTAATTTTTCTATCTCTCATAGAAAATGAGCGTACTCTCCAACAATTGAAATCACGCCTGTTGTGAAAAAGTCAACAACAACTCTATCACCTATAATAAGACTCCTCTTATTTATAGATGTCGGCAACCCTCTTTAACAATTAAGGAATTGAGTTTTATTTTAATTAATTAAATTCTTTAATTAATTAGGCTCCCAATCTTATTAGGAATAATTAATTAAACTCTTTTAATTAATTAGCCTCCTAATCTTATTAGGATATATGAGAGTACTTTTATTAATTAATTCTCAAACTCCTTTAGAAATTAAATAATAATAATAGTAATAATAATAATAAGACTCCTCTTATTAATTTATATTAAATATTTTTAAAATATTAAATAATAAATATTAAGCTATTTAATTTATTCTATCACCATAGATTAAATTAAATATACTTAACTTATTATTACGATTATGCCATTAACTTCTTAAATAATTATTCTTCCTTTTATGGTGTGACCATTTAGGTTCTCTATATTAAACCGGTTGTGAATAAATCAATTAGAACAATTCTAATCTTATTTAAATAAATAAATTAAACTATTAATTTATTTAAATAAATAATATTTATTCTACAATAGGGATAAGCCTCCCTAGCGATTAACGACTTTCTAGATAATATAGATTTCAACATTAATCATAAAAGAACCTTTGAGTAAATAGTTACCGTACAATTCAATCCTTCCACCATACAATGTCCCAATTAAATATAAGATATGGAATTACTGTCAAGTCTTATTTTATTTAATTATATGTATTTCGACTCTTAAATGCACAACTCCTAATAATATAAATTAAAAACTCCTTTCTAATTTCATTCTGCCTTGGCCAAGGACTACTGAGTTGTCATTTATCGAATCACATAGGACATTTCTCTTCTTTTACTAGAAGCGGTAGATTCCTTATTGATCATACATTATCTCCATGTATAACTTATTATATCCAAACATACCCTTTGATATACCTTAAGGGTCTTAAGGAATAAGTCAAAATATAACTCATTATACACAAGATACTATGATGATCTCAAGTCCAAGGATCAGTTGTACTACTATCACTACAGGAATTCCTATTGATAGGCAAGTAAAATTCCATTAGGTATTCCTTAGCGAGCCACGTTCAGTGAACTTATTCTCTAATAAGTACCTATATACTTGCTTTAGTGTCTCCACACAAATGATCATGAGATCAATCATCATCATCCAATGAGCAAGCAACGTATGTACCAATCTATCTGGATTTATTAATCCCCAATTTAGTAATCCAACGATTGGGAACTATTTTAGTTTTAAGCTTTCTAAAAATTTAGATCTCATTAGAATGATCATCATCATTATTCTAAAAGTATTGCTTAAAATTATGTGTTTATCACATATTATAAAACAGCATCATGTAGATAATTAAAAGTGTTTAATAAATTAATACTTTTTATTAATAAATGAATAAGATTGTTACAAAATATATGCTTTATCATCAAACATGATTGGCTTATGTGCATACTACTTTCAATCTCCCACTTGCACTAAAGCCAATCGTCATGGTATCTCATACCCTTCTTCTCTAAGTGACGATTATCCTGCTGTTGGATAAGCTTTAGTTAATGGATATGTAATGTTGTTCTTGAGAGTCCACTATCTCTATAGTGATTTTCCATCTTTCAATGATTCCATAATCAAATGAAAGTACCACAACAAATGTTTAGATCCAAGATGAGACTTAGGAACGATTCCTAGTTCTGTAATAAACTTTTCATCCAAGCAATCAACTTGTAGCTTCATTTATAGTTATATACTTTGTCTTTATCACTAAAGCAGCAACTCTTTGCTGTTTGGAACCGTTCCAATTCATTGCACCATCATTCAAGGTAACGCGTTACCTTAAAGTGTATTTTCTGTCGTCTTGGTCTGTTTAAAAAAACTCGAGTCTGTTAAGCCCTCTAGTTTTAATTCAGACCCACCATGAATATGATCACATCCTTAGTGCCGGTTAAGTACTTTAAGATATTTTTCACTGACTCATGGTGAACTTCTCCAGAATATGACTGATCAACATCAGGTCTCGTACATTTCATTGCATACATGATAATTACGCATGCGATCTCTCTTTCATTAGTCTATGGGGACTATTAAGAGAGATACACTCCAGGGCTCATCAACATGAGACATCCCATGGAGTTTGCCATGCTAAACGACTTTAGCATCAAATGAATATACGTTCCTTGGGTTAAGATACTTTTCCCAAATTATTCATGGAAGAATGTTTAGACAACTTTATCTTTACTGATTGTAGCATTGGTATGTTATTCCTTATCCGTAGTATATCAACATATAATACTAGGAATGGCACGATGCTCCCACTGACCCTTTTGTACACACTAGGTTCATTCTTGTTTTTGATAAAATCAAACTCTTTTGATTGTCTCATCAAAATGAATGTTCCATATTTGAGAAGCTTTCTTCAGTCCATTTCTCTGAGTGTCTACAACTCTTACCTCATCGTATGTAACTGGATCATCATCTTCTAAAATACGTACCTCATCGTCATCATCCATGATGAATCAATACCTCCCAGGTATCTTTGGTACTATTCCAGATTTACGATTCGGTTGTGGTACAATAGGTCTATCTACAGGTTCCTCTTATTTGATTTATAGTGCTTTGTGGTTCTTGAATTCTTTAAGATTCTATTATCCTCCCACTAACCCCTTCAATGATAAACACCTTTATCTTAGAAGGCAGTGTGTTTCGCAATAAACACCTTTTGTCAAGTAGGTTTATAGAACATATACCCTAAACTTATTTTAGGATGTCCCACAAATCTGTACTTATCAAATATTGTCCCAAGCTTATTCTTTGAAACCTTTTTCACATAAGCAGGACAACCCCTTATCTTAACATACTTAAGATTAGGAATCCTCCCTGTCCATAACTTTTATAGAGTCTTGGGGTCGGATTTTGAGGTTACCTTTTTCGTAGATATGCAGCCATTTCTAGGACATTTTCCCAAAAGGATACTGGAATGTCGGTAAAATCATTATGGACTGCACCATGTCCAACAAGGTACGATTTTTTCTTTCAGATACATCAATCAATTATTACGTATCAGGAGGTGTCCATTGTGAGAAAACCATTTGAGATGATCTAGAAACTTATTGCACACGTATTTATTCCTTGATCTAATCAAAGAATCTTAATACTTTGCCAATTTGTTTCACTTCTGAATTCTTTGAACCTTTCAAACAATTCACACTTGTATTTCATCAAATACACACATTCAACTCTTTGAATGATCATCTCCTCTTCTTATACTAGTTTATTCAATTTGTAAAATAATTTATCACGTAAGTCAAGTATACAAAATCCATTAAGTGATATTCTAGTTCTATACAAAATATTATATTATAAATAGAACAACAATTGTTCTTAAATATAATATCAAAGATTTTATTGTCCAACAACAAAATAGAAATAATATTTCTAACAAGAACTGGAATACAATAACAACTTATTGACTTAATAGGTTTGCCCGTAGGCAGTGCTAAACTATAAGTACCTATGGCTAATGCAGCAATCTTTGCTTCATTTTCCACACATAGGATTACTTATCTTTGTTTAGCTTTCTACTTCTGTTTGGTCCCTTCATAAATCTATATTTATGATAACCAAAGCCGGTATCCAATACCTAAGTAGAACCTTGACTTAAAGAAAAATGTATTTTAAATCATGAACAAAATTGTATTTGTAACCGAAACTTCACTAAGCCTCTTCTGGTTAGCTCTGCAAGATGCTTCTCGCAGTTTCTTTTCAGTGTCCAGGCTTATTGCATTGGAAGCAAACTCCTTTGCTATCCGTATCAGTTTTGTTCTTATTATCCTTTGTTTATGCCTTCTTTATTTACCTTCTTAGTACCATTCTTCTTTTCAAAAGATCCTTTGACCCCTACCAGTAAGACTTGGTCTTTCTTGGTTGAAAGTGATTCTCAACATTTTTTAACATGTTAAGCAAATCAGCGAGGCTGATATCTAGCTTGTTCATATGAAAAATTCACAACAATTGTGAAAGGAGTCCGGGAGTGAGTGCAAGATCAAATCTCGGTTCAACTCTCCATCCATGAAAAAACTTGTTGTCCTAATTGATCAATCAAATTGATCATGTTAAGGACTTTTGTCTATACTATAGTGTCATCGGTCATTCTAGATCGAAAGAGCTCCTTAGATATCTAATATCTATCAGTCCTACTTTCCTCACCATCAACTACTTGATGTATAGGAATATAATAAGAGCATCCATAGTTTCATGCTGACGTTGAAGCTCATTACTCATGGATGCGAGCATGATGCATTGAGCCAACTGTGCATCATCTTGCCACTTTCTAAAAGTAGCAATCTCTTCCTCAGAGGTATTGTCTGCAACCATTACAGGGATAGGCGTATTAAGGACATAAGATAGCTTTTCAGTCATGAGAACTATTCTCAAATTTCTTAACCAATCCATTTAATTTGGTCCGGTTAAATAGCATCTAATATGCTTCACAGTGATAGTAATTTAGACATTGTAAAATTCTGTAAATGAATTTATAATTAACAACATTTTAGCATACATTCTTTTATTAATTATTAAAATAAATTAGGTCTTGTTTTAAATTGGTATTTCCCACTATTTTTATCAAACTATATTACCCTCAATATATATAGTTCAATAATATCTAATTAAAGATATGCTAGTGAGAATAAAGATCTCATTTCAAATGTATATAGCCTTGTGGTGACACAACAAAATATATATAAATAAATAGGTAGACAACTCTTGTCAATTACATCAACTATACAACTCCTTGTATTTTGCCTCTTAGATTATTTTGATCAAGTGGTGGCACATCCGAATCAAAATTATCCAAGTTAAGTCTAACCTAGCACTCCATATATTCAAAAAAGAAAAACATTGTCCTTGTGGTGATACAACAAAATAATATTGTTCAATTTTCTTTATAAGCATCAAATGTGATAAAATTAACATCTCAAAAGAATTAAAATAAGCCTTGTGGTGACACAACAAACTTATAATAATTAATTGATACTCTATTATTTTTATCATGCTAGAAGGCGACGTTCGATATTTCAAATATCTTTGAACGCTTAGGACTTAATATAAAAATTTGAGGGGTTTGCTATTAATTTGTCTCATCTTGTTTAGCGCATGCACATATATATATATAAAATACGCGTCATATTAATGAACATGCGAATCATGTTTGCATAATATATAATATATATAGTATAAGCATGCACATATAGAATACTATATTCTACCTGGATTGATTATGGACTTTTATTCTAGTTTGGTTCACTAGAGCTGCCAAGTGAACCAAATGGTCAACCCTAGGGGGTGCAAGAATTAATATGTAAATATAACTATTACATTTAAACTTGGGCTCCATTACAAACGGATCTTCAAGCGCTCCTTGTCCCTTGATATCTAATTCTTCAAAATTAATTCTAAATATCCCTATTACAAAACTATTTTAAAATAAATAGAAACCTTGATCAGCAGTCAAGAGAAAGTACATAGGAGGAAGATAGAATTTACATTAAGAAAAAATTAGAGAAGACGAGGTACGCAGACCCCATTTAATAAAACCCATACATTCATGCATTCAACTAAAATAAAATCCAATCACATTGGTCAATAATCCATAATCAATCTATTTATTATCATTTACATCACCATATGCATCAATAAATAATATTCATCTCATGAATAATAAAAATTCAATATATATATATATTGATATCATTTAATGGGCAAATTTAGTTAGTATAAAATCTAATTTTTAATCAAAATAAACTCTTTATTTTAATCCAAATTTAAATCAAAATAAACCTATTTTATTTTAATTTATCCAATTTTGAATAAAATAAACTATTTTATTTTAATCAAAATCTTTAATCAAAATAAACTCATTTATTTTAATTAATTATGGAATCCAATTCCAAGTAAAAAAAACTCTTTTATTAAAGGAAACACGAATTTTCTTTCCTATTCACAAATAAACTCTTTTATTTTGAATAATATGAAATCTTATTCCATATCTAAATAAACTCCTTTATTTAAGAAAATACGAATTCATTTTCCTATTCATGAATAAACTCTTTTATTTTGAATAATATGAAATCTTATTTCATGTCTAAATAAACTCCTTTATTTAAGGAAACATGGAATTTAATTTTAACTCCAATTAGTTATCATGGAATTCAATTCCAACTCTAATTAGTTAACATGAAATTCAATTTTAAAATTAAAATAAATTTTTTATTTTAATTATAAAATTATTAAGTATATATATATATATATATATATATATATATATATATATATATATATATATATATATATCCGGAGGCTCACGAAACAAGGAGCAGTTAAATAAGTGGAATCAAAAGTTTTATGAAATCCTGTAACTTATATATATAGATGATACTAATTCGCCTGAGTTATAAAGCAATTTGCCTGACTAATAAAACAATTCGCCTTTATGGAGGTAAAGTGTCAGGTTAATCCATATATATATATATATATATATATATATATATATATATATATATATGTTACGTTATAAAAAAAAATTCACGATTTGCAAGCATGCTTTGCGAATGATTTTTTTTTTTCATAAAATAATAATTTTATATAACAAATTATACCCAATTAAATTGTTCTAAACACATATCAACATACATATCAAATTAAAACAATTAATAATTCGCATAAAGGTTTGGCTCTAATGCCACTGTTAGGTTTGTAATATTCAAGAACACAATCAAATTGCACAAAATAAGCGGAAACGTGAAAAATCAGAGTTTTAAAAATTTACAAACCATATACATGGATCATTCTTTATGCACTATTATTAATTAAACGAAAATAAAGGACGAGAATCATACCCTTGAAGATCCGAGCTTCCTCAGGTACAAGTTCACCTCCAAATCCTTTTCGTGTTCAACTTGAATCCACCGAATTTGGTTCCTTCCTTTGATCAACGTTAGCCACCCAAGTGTTTGGCTTCTAGAGGTGATCCACCAAGAAAGAATATAGATTCAAGAAGATGTGTGTTTGGTAAAACCCTAATTTTTCTATCTCTCATAGAAAAGGAGCGTACTCTCCAACAATTGGAATCCCGTCTGTTGTGAAAAAGTCAACAACAACTCTATCACCTATAATAAGACTCCTCTTATTTATAGATGTCGGCAACCCTCCTTAACAATTAAGGAATTGAGTTTTATTTTAATTAATTAAATCCTTTAATTAATTAGGCTCCCAATCTTATTAGGAATAATTAATTAAACTCTTTTAATTAATTAGCCTCCTAATCTTATTAGGATATATGAGAGTACTTTTATTAATTAATTTCCAAACTACTTTAGAAATTAAATAATAATAATAGTAATAGTAATAATAATAATAAGACTCCTCTTATTAATTTATATTAAATATTTCTAAAATATAAATAATAAATATTAAGCTATTTAATTTATTCTATCACCATAGATTAAATTAAATATACTTAACTTATTATTACGATTATGCCATTAACTTCTTAAATAATTATTCTTTCTTTTATGGTGTGACCCTTTAGGTTCTCCATATTAAACCGGTTGTGAATAAATCAATTAGAACAATTCTAATCTTATTTAAATAAATAAATTAAACTATTAATTTATTTAAATAAATAATATTTATTCTACAATAGGGATAAGCTTTCCTAGCGATTAACGACTTTCTATTTAATATAGATTTCAACATTAATCATAAAAGATCATTTGAGTAAATAGTTACTGTACAATTCAATCCTTCCACCATACAATGTCCCAATTAAATATAAGACATGGAATTACTGTCAAGTCTTATTTTATTTAATTATATGTATTTCGACTCTTAAATGCACAACTTCAAATAATGCAAATTAAAAACTCATTTCTAATTTCATTCTGCCTTGGCCAAGAACTACTGGGTTTTCATTTATCGAATCACATAGGATATTTCTCTTCTTTTACTAGAAGCGGTAGATTCTTTATTGATCATACATTATCTTCATGTATAACTTATTATACCCAAACATACCCTTTGATATACCCTAAGGGTCTTAATTAGGAATAAGTCAAAATATAACTCATTATACACAAGATACTATGATGATCTCAAGTCCAAGGATCAGTTGTACTACTATCACTACAGGAATTTCTATTGACAGGCAAGTAAAACTCCATTAGGTATTCCTTAGCGAGCCACATTCAGTGAACTTATTCTCTAATAAGCACCTACACACTTGCTTTAGTGTCTCCACACAAATGATCATGAGATCAATCATCCTCATCCAATGAGCAAACAACGTATGTACCAATCTATCCGGATTTACTAATCCCCAATTTAGTAATCCAACGATTGGGAACTATTTTAGTTTTAAGCTTTCTAAGAATTTAGATCTCATTAGAATGATCATCATCATTATTCTAAAAGCATTACTTAAAACTATGGGTTTATCACATATTATAAAATAGCATCATGTAGATAATTAAAAGCCTTTAATAAATTAATACTTTTTATTAATAAATGAATAAGATTGTTACAAAATATATGATTTATCATCAAACATGATTGGCTTGTGTGCATACTACTTTCAATAATGAAGCCAAGGTGGTTTTAAGCTTAAGAGAAGCTCCACATCAAGTTTCCATACTGGACTTGGTTTTCTCTTTCGAGGATTATAGGAAGGTATTGCTCAGGGTTTTGGAAGAAGCCTAATTGCTTAAGTCAATAGATGTTGAGAAATTCCAGCATCTGGTGGATCACATTTTTAACAACAATGTGATATCTTTCACTGACGATGATATACCTCCCGAAGGGACCTGTCATTGCAAGCCGTTGCACATAGCGATTTTGTCTTCCGGATACGTGGTGGGAGGAGTTTTGATAGGTGGAGGGTCATCTTTGAATATATGTCCTTATGCCACTTTGGTGAAGATGAATATCAATCTCAACAGAATCTGAAGAAGCTATACATTCATTAAAGCTTTCGATGGATCCCGACGAAACGCTGTCGAAGAGATTGAACTGCCAGTGGAGATTGGTCTACATACATTCAGTACATCTTTTTACGTGCTCAAAATAGATGCAGGGTACAACCTGATCTTGGGAAGACCGTGGATTCATATGGCCAGAGCTGTCCCCTCCACCCTTCACCAGTAACTTAAATACATTATCAACAATAGCCTAGTCATTGTCAATGCTGAGCCGGAATGTCCTGAACAAGGTGACATACCACTCATCAGCTTCAATTCAGAAGTTGAGCTGGTCAGTTTTCATGCCCTGGAGGTGAGCAACACTCACTACCATCCTATTGGGGTGCCACCTCTCATACCCCAGATTTTTGCCGAAGTAATGTTGGCCACTCAAGAAATGATGTCATTAGGTTATCAACCTGGACAAGGGTTGGGCAAAGATCATCAGGGCATTAAGAGTCCAATTCAAGTTCTCAATCAAACAGGTATAGCCGGACTAGGCTATACTGCTAGTTCCAGTAGTAGGAATCCTCATAAGCACAAATAGATTCCTTTAGCTTCAGCCACACGGTGATTATCTCCGCCTACAGTTCCTGAGCTTGTACGGTCTCCAGTAAAGGTGCCTACCCATGTAATGGCTATGTTATTCCCTAAACTGATACCGGTAAAGGGGAAAGAAGTCCTGGTTCCAGATCCCGAAGTGGAAGAAGAGGAATGGAGACGTAAACAAGACATCGCCAAGATGATGTCAAACATACGCATTGTTGTCCATGATGATCACACAAATAGATACACCCCAGACGATGATTGTCCCGACATAATGGTCATCATTCGGGAAAAGGAGGGCGATGATAGCCCCTCCATCATTGCAGTCCATCAGGACTTCACCCTTGACAATTGGAGCAACGTTCCTTTCATTGGTCGACAAGGGTAAAATGGGTAGAAACTCCTTCTGCCCTATAAATAATAATAACTGCTTACTTTTCTGTACAGTATTAGCAGTTGTTTTGTTAGTACATGCTAATACTTTGTATGATTGAATAATTTCATATATTAAGTGAAATCATATTTTGTTTCAGGACTCTGAATTTAGATGTGCCTATACTTGCTGATAAGGTGCCTTTTCTCCATAAGGATTGTAACTTTGATGAAAAGTTGGACTCAGACTTGATGGAAAGACAAGAGGACATTGAGATACCTCAGGAGATCAAAGAATGGGTCGAAGACAATCCCAAACCAAACCTTGATCAAACCACCTCATTCAATCTCCGAACCTTAGAAAGCCCTAAACTAATCCAGATTGGTATCGACCTCACTTCAAACCAAAGGAATGACATGGTTACACTATTAACCCAATTCTAGGATGTGTTTACATGGTCTCATGAAGATATGGTGGTTTATCCACTGACATTGTCATTCATCGCCTCCCCATCAAAGAGGGATTTAAGCCAGTCAGGCATAAGCTCAGGCGATTAAAACCTGCGTGGAGTTTAAAGGTTAAGGAGGAAATTATGAAACAATTTCAAGCAGGCATCATCATGGTATCCTGGCTATCCAACATTATCCCCGTACCTAAACCTGGAGGAAAGGTGCGAGTTTGCGTGGATTATCGGGATCTGAATAAAGCTTACCTTAAAGATAGCTTTCTCGTGCCATTTATCCACATTCTCATTGACAATACTGCTTAATACGACATGTACTCCTTTGCTGATTGCTTCGCGAGGTACCATCAAATTATGGTTGCTGAAGAGGATTGTGAGAAAACTTCATTCATCACTCCTTGGGGAACCTTTTCCTATAGACGGTTGTCTTTCGGCCTCATCGATGCCGGAGCTACCTACCAGCGAGCCATGATGGCTCTTTTCTACGAGTTAATGCATAAGGAGATAGAGATCTACGTGGAACACATCATTGTCAAGTCCCGAAGGGAGGAAGACCACTTGGACCATCTCAAAAAGCAGTTCAACAGGTTGCGTAAGTATAACTTGAAGTTGAATCAAGCCAAATGCGCCTTTGGCGTTACATCGGGCAAGTTGCTAGGATTCCTAGTCAGCCACAAGGGGATTGAGCTGGATCCCACCAAAATCCAGGCCGTTACAGAAATGCCCATTCCTCAGATAGAGAAGGAAATACAGGGATTTTTGGAAAGAAATAACTTCATTAGCAGGTCATTTCTCAACTCACAGCAACTTGTGAGCCTATTTTCAAGTTGTTAAGGAAGAACTTCTCCATGAAGTGGAATGATGAGTGCCAAAAGGTCTTCCTTACAATTAAAGAGTATCTAATCAAAGTTCCTATTTTGGTGCCACCTAAGGATGATGTTCCTCTGTTCATGTATCTGTCCATTAGTGACAATGCCATGGGCTGCATTCTGGGACAGAAAGATGATAGAGGCCAAGAGCGAGCTATCTACTACCTCAGCAAAAGGTTCAGCAACAGTGAACACAAGTACACTTTGATTGAGAAGACTTGTTGTACTTTAGTATGGGCTTCCATGAGTTTACAACATTACCTCCATGGTCACACAACCCATCTCATATCCTACATGGATCCTCTCAAGTACGTGTTTAGTAAACCCATGTTAAATTTTCGATTGTCCAGATGGCAGTTGATCCTACAATAATTTGACATCGTCTACGTGACGTAAAAGTCCATCAAAGGTCAAGGAATTGCAGATCAACTGGCCGCTTCACCTTCAGGGGATTTCAAACCTTTAGAAACATACTTCCCCGATGAAGGGGTAATGGCAATTCAGCAACACCATCAGTACGATGCACACCAAACATGGAAGATGTATTTCGATAGAGCTGTAAACATGGAAGGTTCTGAAGCTGGAGCAGTTCTGGTATCTGTTACGGGGGAGCAACATCCCGTCGCCGTCAAATTATAGTTTGCCAACACCAACAATACAGTTGAGTATGAAGGCTGTATCATGGGGTAAAAACTTGCCCACTCAATGGGCATTAGGCAGTTAACTGTCTTTGGAGATTTAGAGTTTGTAATCAGACAAACCACATGAATCTATCACACCAAAGGTCTACACTTGCTGCCTTACCATCGGCAGGTTCTACAGATGACTTTGGAGTTTGAAGAAATATCCTTCCTCCGCATTCCTCAAAATAGGAATGATTTTGCGGATGCGCTAGCAACCTTGGCCTCCTTGATCTACATACCTGACAAGGAAAACATGCCAACCATCATATTTGCTCAACAAAAGGCTCCAGCCTATGGGAATTATATTGGACAAGTATCGGATGAGCTACCTCCCATCCAGCACCCTTGGTATCAGCATATCAAGGAGTACTTGCAAGATGGATCTACACCCGCTGAGGCGAGCCTGACTGAAAGAAGGCGGATCCATCGATTGGCTATGAAATTCTACCTGAGCGAAGATGCACTCTATAAAAGAGATGCAAGACTAGGTCTCCACAGATGTCTGGACATGGACCAAGCTCAGAGGCTTATGGATGAAATCCATGGTGGAGTATGTGGCTCACACATGAGCGGTCCTCTACTTGTAAAGAAGAACCTCCGAACAGGGAATTATTGGCTCTCTCTCAAAGCGGACTGTGATGATCATGTCAAGAGATGTTATCAATGCCAAATTCATGGGAATGCTATCCACGCCCCTCCAAGGGAACTCTACAATATGAATTCGCCTTGGCCCTTCTCAATGTGGGGAATGGACGTGATAGGTCTCATCGAGCCCAAAGCCATTAATGGGCATCGATTTATCTTCACCATGATTGATTACTTCACCAAGTGGGTAGAAGTAGCCTCCTTCCCCAGGGTTACCAAAGAAGTCATCATTGCTTTCATCAGAAACAATGTCTTTTGTCGATATGGACAACCAGAGGTAATTGTATAAGATAATGCTAAGAACCTCAACAACAAAATGATGGAGGAGTTGTGCAGTAAATTCCACATCAAACATCTCAACTCCGTCATCTACCGTCCAAAGATGAATGGTGCTGTTGAAGCGGCTAACAAAAACATCAAGAAGATTATACAAAAGATGTCTGCCAACCACAAAGGATGGCATGACCTGTTACCTCTAACTCTGTTAGCCTACTAAACATCAATGCGCACTTCCACTAGGGTAACCCCCTACACATTAACCTATGCGATGGAAGCAGTGCTCCCCATAGAAGTGGAAATGGAATCCCTCAGAGTGTTAATAGACGCTCAGCTGGATGAAGACCAATGGGTACAAGATAGGTATCACCAATTATCTCTAATAGACGAAAGACAATCCTCTATTATTTTCCACGGTTAGTTATATCAACAAAGGATCGCAAGGTCCTATAACAGAAAAGTCCAGCTACGGCAGTTTAAACAACTTGACTTGGTTTTGAAAGAGACCATTTATAACTAAGATCAGTCCAAGGGAAAATTCGTCCCGAACTTGAAAAGCCTATTTATTGTCAAGGAGGTATTGACAGGAGGTGCTCTCAAATTATAAGAAATGGATGGTGATGAATTTCCAGAGCTTATCAACTCAGACACCGTGAAACGGTACTATGTCTGAGGTCACCATCAAGCAAACATCCTGGTTTTGGATCATCAAATCCCCAGTCATTTTAGGTTTTCTAACCCTTCACTACATACAACTTCTCCTCACACTCATCTGCTCCATCAGGGACAAACACATTTTTCTAACCAGCAGCCTGGTTTCGGATCGCCAGATCCTTTTCTCAATTTGGTTTTGAACCCTTACTCAACTCTGGTTATCCCACTAGGGATTGAACCTTTCACACCTGCAGTTTTACCCCACTAGGGATAAGACTTTTCACACCTGCAGTTTGTCCTGTACATGGGATTAAACTTTCTCCCCCGCAGTTTGTCCTGAACATGGGATCAAACTTTTCATTGGCTACAAACCGTCTTGAACATGGGGCGAACTACGCCGACCTGATCTCCTTGATACACGGGAGAACATAGGCAACCATATTTTATATGGTTCGATCGCAATAAAATAAAAATAACAAAAATATTTCTACACCCTTCTCATTATAAAAAAAAAACAACAAAAATATCTCTACACCCCTTTCACATACAATGATGAACCTCCACACCAGGGGTGAACTACACCGACCTGATCTCCTTGATACACAGGAGTACGTAGGCAGCCATATTTTATATGGTCCGGTCGTAATAAAACAAAAACAACAAAAACATTTCTAGACCCTTCTCATTACAAAAACAAAAATAATAAAAACATCTCTACACCCCTTTCATATACAGCGTTGAACCTCCACACCAGGTTCGATCTACGCAGACCTGATCTCCTCTTCAACAGGAGTACGTAGGTAGCCATTCATGGTTCGGTCTTACCCCCTACCAAAACACAAAAACTTGTCAACGGTACTGGGATCATCTTTCAATCCACCATACTTCATCGGCTTCGGACCAAAGGGATGGAACTACCTGACCTCCCCATGTAAACGGGAGAATCGACGACCATCTAAGCTGCGATTGTTTCCTTAAAGAGAAATACCAATCCATAAGAGATGGAACTAACTAGGCTCCCCTATACAAAGGAGCTAGAATTATATTGTAGCTGAGCAAACAGGCAAGTTCCCTAAACTTACTCCAATTATTATTGAGCAAGTATCCTAAACCCTTGTATTACTTTATTCGACACATATCGTAAGCAAGTTTCTTTGAACTTCACTCCTTTATTGTGCAAGTTTCCTTAACTTTACTCAAATTTATATTGAGCAAGTATCCGAACACTATATTATTGTGTTGCAATGTTTCCTAGCTTACACAATTTTGTTTGTTGTGAAAGTTTCTTATCCTTCTCATATTATATTGAGAAGGTTATTGTTAAATTGAAAGTTATTCATTTAAGCTTGAGTCTTATTTCCAAGCATGCTATTAAGTGGTTTAATTACTTTACAATTATTCCACATCTATATTATTGATATTTGCACTTGGTGCACTTGAGTTCGTATAGTCTTGGACTTGTACATCATTTAAAGTTCTATAATTCTTGAACTGTGTTAGATAGAGTCTGAACCTTTGTTCGGTCAGACAAGTGAATGAAGTTTTATAAAAGCTATCCAAACCTATTGAGGGTAAGGATTCTTAGACTAAAAGAACAACCCTTTTTATGATAGGGGAGTACCAGGTATCTAATAAAAGATACACAGAGCAGATTTAAATGTTATGCATAAACACAGTGTACGCGAGGCTGATCCCCTCAAGTACTTATTCTGTAACCAGTAACCAAAGGGTCAATCAGCTATTGATTCCATTAGAGTGTTATAGTTCAAAGTCTACTTGACTAGCAATTGTTCTAAAAGCAATCATTATCTTTGCTTCTAATATTCATATTGTTGAATCCTTCAGATATTCATATTGTTGAATTCTTTATCAGATATTTTCCTTTCATCATGATATATCCTTATTATTGTATTTAAACTTATTGAGCAAACTTATTGTTCATCCTTGCTATATCATGAATTATATTGCAGCTAAGCCCAAGACCTCAGGAAAGGACAAGGGTAAAGGAAAGATGTAGATTAGTCGCCAGGAGCAGACTTTTCTATATGCCTAGTTTAAATTTCTGTTATAAAATAAGAACCCTAATTATTATTTTAGGGTATGTTTGTAAGACTTTATTAAGGTTATCGAATCTTGGGACTAGTAACACCTTTTGAATGAACGACGTACGTTTATTATATTCTGCATTTTAGTTATCGCATGTTGTTTAGAGGTGGATGTTTGTATTTTATCATGATGACCGAACCGGGGTCAAAGGACCCGGATTTAGGGGCGTCACAGCCCCAATCATACTCTTCAATAAGGTCCACCTCTCGCGTGGTGCTGATAAAAGCAAATGACACCGTGGAAGACTTGTCTGCTATGAAACAACCCCTGATAATAACCAGGAACAATCACCGAAGAATGCGATCCCTGACTCTCACATTAGTGGATATGGGCTCACTCAACAGCCCACTCATAGCATCTACGCTCAAAGGACCCGTACGGACAGTCCTGCCCTTGAACACCTCAGCCGGAACTCCTAATAAGGATCTAACGACAGTCGGGGTAATATTCGCCGTACATGGCACTGGCGCCCCTCCAAACTCCATACCAGTGATAAACTGCCAATCCATCGGCGTCATCATCAACTCATAATCTAACAAATGGAGAGACTGAGTCTGGTGAAACCAGCGCTTAGACAATGCCCTGAGGTAACCCCAGGGACAACGATGGGGAAGAATGAAAAAGAACGCCCCAAAGCCCCAACCATGCACAATACCTCGGTAATCTGGATGCATAGCCTAATACAGGGAATGTATGCTGAACTAGTTCCCTCGAGGCTGGGTAAAGCCGGGAACCTACATCACATGCAAATCAATGTCAAAATCCTTGCTCCTCTTCAATAGAAAAAAGGAAGATCAAATCCAATTTTTACCTCATTTGTTTGCAAGTAAACTGAGGGGTGGCGACTCAAATCACCCAGAGCTCTAGAATAGCCACCTGAATGCCTGGAAAATTCCTATGGGGAACATTAGCAGCAGAAGCTGGAGCCGCTACCGGTACATCCTCCTCCTCATCCTCGACATTCGGTACATCAACCCGGATAGGATGAATCACCGCCTCCTCCAAACGACGAGGCTGTCTAACTAAACGGGGTCGAGGAACTTCAGAAGCCATCCTCTGCACAACTAAAGTGGTCCTGCGGGAATTACTCGGCTGATTTGGATCCATAATATCTAGACACAAGTCTCCAAATAACCTTAGAAAGGGTGTGGTAAATTCTAACCTGGAGCAGTGTTTTTATGCATTTTTATGACTATATGCATGCATGCAGTACTTTAACATACGCCTACAGTAGAGTTCAAAATACATGTCTACCTTATTCCTAGACTTTTGGAAAATTTTTGCCAGAGTCTCCTTTGTAAAAAGGACTATCCACATGCACATAGGCATGACTAGGTGACCATTCAGTAGCACACCTACCCACAGTCATACACATCCTATAATGCATGAAAATATCAAAGTCACAATCCATGACGGTAGATTAAATACCAGGATTGCTTTGCTTTCTTACCTTTTGCTCATTGGACTCAAATAGGATAAGAAATAGCATACAAAGGTATAAATTTGATTGTTTCAAAAGTCAAATTTTTTCACATCATTGTGTTCAACATGGTTAAATACTAACATTTACTATGTTGAATACTTTTTATCAAGACATATGAGCATGCATATTCACTACTATGTGTTTAGACGCATATCATATTAAAAGTCATTTTCCAACGGATAGAAACTGGAAAAGAAGACATGCATACAATACCAGGACAGTGTAGAACACTTGTACGGTGACATAATTTACAGAAAGACGCCCGAACTCAGCAGATCTGAAGAAGAGCTCTAGGATTTCTTGTGCGACGCAACTTGAAAATGACTTACGAAACCCATAGCTGCCTTAAAAGCCACCCACGACTGGCCGTAGATGTACCTGTGACTCCCCTAGGTGGGGCCCACCCCTCCGACTCGGTTCAGTTTGAGTTGCAGAGGAGTTCTCACAAGCTGAACAAGTCAAATCAGGAAAAAAGATGCTACATGATTGAGCGAAAAAGCCTGAAATCTTGGTTTTTATGGACCAAACTAAAGGTCTACATGCCACTCATTGGTATTCGCTCGAACACAGGCTTACTATACAAATGATCACAACTGTTGCAAACTACATTTGGTAATTGTCAGTTTGGGGTTGCAACTCTAAAACACTTCTCCCCTTTGTGGGAATTTAATACAATTCAGCCGTTGATGCTCATGTCGACGAAGGTCAAACAACCTTGACAACATTTAGCCGATGACAAGTAAATCCATCGAAGTATCAGAAGCCATCCGATGATTTCAGCCGTTGATGCACATGTCGATGAAGGTCAAGCAGCCTTGACATCAGCCTCAGTAGGGATTTCATCCATTGATGTACATTTCAGCGGGGATCAGGCAACCCTGACAAACACAAACTGTTGGCAGTAACTCCAACAGAACACTGGAAAGACTTGGTAATACAAACCAGGAAAGAACATCCTCATCGGGAAGGACCGACGAGGGAATATGTTATACACATCCTCAAAAGGCAAAGTACTTCCCCATAGAGTCTCTTGCACATTAGAGGAACATCTATGGCGGAAAATTTGTACCAAGGATTAAGGACTTTGGTGATAACCCCAACATCAACATCCTTGAAGTTCTTGAGAACTTTGGAGCACACATCCAAGTAGTTCGTCAAGTTTCTCAGTGATAACTCCAGTCCCCATCACAAGTTATGGGGGTAACGGTCATCACATCCCGTTGGAAAATGATCAAACAAACCACATGCATCATATATTTGCATCATGTTGCAGTATATTGCATCATGAATATCTTGTTATATTTCAAGTGTCTAGTATTCTTTATCCTATCTATGCTGTTACACTGCATGAATATGATAAAGAGGGGCATCTGTAGACACTCAAAATTTTGTATTCCTGTTACTAACCTTACAAGAGGGCAGAATCGTCTTTCGAAAATAACCCTAGAAGATAACTCAACTCAGTCCCAGAGACAACCCCGGGATACCAACTCTTTGCCATCTCAGAGACAACCTCAAGATATTCCATCACAGTCTTGGAGACAACCCCGGGATCTTCAGTTTCAACATTGGAGATAACCCCGAGGAATGCAGTTACAGTTCCGAAGATAACATCGGAGAAATTTGTCATCTCGGAGATAACCCCGAGATATTCCATCCCAATCCCAGAGACAACCCCGGGATCTTCAATCCAACCTCAGAGACAATCCCGAGGAATGCAGTTGCAGTTCCGGAGATAACCCCGAAAATGCTTTTTTTCGCTTCTAGCAGTCAGCTTCAATTCTCGGTGATAGCCCTAAGGCACTAATTCCCAAAGTTTGGAGATAACCCTGGGAGGTCAGGCACACTTCAGAGACAACCTTGAGGATGGTCAACACCTGCAGCAGTCCAATCTCAGAGATAACCCTGAGCAATGACTGCTAAATCAGCTCAAACCAGAGATAACCCTGGTGAGGGGTAGAATCATCATTTTGCCATCATGATCCCACATAGCACCATCTCAACAACATTCAGACAAACATTCTACACAAAAATGTCCTACAAGAACCAAAGAGCTCCAATTCCAAGTGACTATTACACAAGACAGCACACCGAATATAATTTGAAGCCTAAAGACCAAGGGCATGGTCCCATCATCCTGACTTCGTACAACCTCTAATCCCATGTCATTGTGTAGCTCTCAACAATAGCATACCATAAAAGGTCTTATACACCTTGATTAGATGCCCAGATTGAAGTTCTGAAAGTTTGAGTGGACATCACATTGTACGCGTGCACGTACTTCGAGACGGCGAGACCCGCAGAGCCCGGGGCAACCCGGGCAGCCGCAGATGCATCTGCGGCTACCGCAGGTACACCTGCGACTCTCCCCTCTATAAATAGAGGGCTTGGGGTAGCCATTTTATATATAGAAAGGGCGAGGAAGCCTTGTCCAATTTGCTCTGTACACAATATAAACTGAGTGCTTTCTCATTTTAAACACTTGTTAGCTTCTATATTGCTATATTTTTACTGGCGGGAGCTGAGTGTTCATCCATTTAAAGCTATTGAAATCTTATTTAGCAGTCCACTGTAAGCCTTCTTACACTTTCTAAAACCTTTCTCCACTACTGTGCATACACAGTTCTTCACGTTGAGAGTCGTGTTGCGTGTGTATGCCCAAACTTCGGTCTGTGGCTTTTATTTCTTTTTGTGTGTGTGTGTGTATATATATATATATATATATATATATATATATATATATATATATATATATATATATATATATATAAACTATGATTGAACTCTGTTCGATGAGCCTGGATTTACATCCAGAGCGTTTATTACTTTTATATATATATACTTATATATAAACTGTGGTCGAACTCTGTTCGATGAGCCTGGGCTGTTTACAGCTTTCATACAAATTGCTACATCATGTGAGCCTAGGAATCATGTGATCACAGATTCAGTTTGCTGAATCTAAATTCGATTCCCGTGATGGACATTTTTAGCTGTACACGGCTTGTAATTTATTCACGGTGTTTGTGTAAGACCCCAACTTATTAATAAATAAAATTAAATTTCCTCTATTTATTATTTTGAAATAAAAACGGTTGATTTGATTAATGTGGTTAGTTATGGGTAAAATACGCAAATATTTCAAATAAGCAAGTGGTTATTAAATATTCATTTTTGGTCGGTGAATATTCGTTTGGTCGTGAAATATTCTTGCTGTCGGGGAATATTCGTACAACGGCGCAGCCTTGTGTGGACCCCATAACGGAAAGCGATTGGATGAAGAAAACGACAAGTATAAGTTGTTTATAATGAACGGCGTAGTTGTTACCGTTAATACTATTGGAATACCTGGTGGTTAAAATACAGTAGCACACGGTATTGCACCATTTATTGATTCTTACGAAGGAAGACACTACTCAATAATTGTTACAGTAGTTACTGTTCAATATTTTATTTTATTGATTCAATAATTGCTGCGTTGATATTTTATATTATTATTGTTTCAATAATTGTTGCTGCACAGTATTTTCCATTATCAGATCAATAATTCATATTATTTAAAAAATATTATTAGATAGCATTATTGGCAATGTCTAGAAAGTTCTGTCTAAGGAGATGTTTGGTCATCTAATTGCGCGCTAGTAAGGAGAAATCATTATTGGAAAGCCCCATCTTTCTTGGGAACGGCCTGGTTGTCATAAATGTGATTCTGTAATATTATTTATGAATAATTAATTATTGATTCATATGATAAGGAAATATTTATTTTATGTGGATATAAATGAGGGATATATTTTTGTGGTTAAAATGAAGGAGTTAATGTTGAGGTATTTTATCAGTATTTTTGTCGGAATGAAGGTATTAAAAATCAAATCAAGGTTTTTGAGATATTTTACGGGGGTTATAATTTTTAATCCGACCGTTGGATCGTGGTAATTTTTGGATATGTTATACATATATAAGTTGAGTATATGTCCATAAATTTTGAACCGTTAAAAATGAACGTATGATTTATTATGAATTTTACGAGATGACTGGTTAAGAAATTATGGAATTTTCGAAGTTTATCATTTTGGTGGAAAATTATAGAATTGGTGGTCCCCACTTTTGGTTGGTGAAGAAATGTGTTGAGATTTTTATTCAAATGTGGTAGGCCTGAATTGTAGTAGGTAAAGCCATCAGGTTGCAGGTTAAGTCTGCTTCGGCGTGCTAATATTTTCCTATAAATAGAGGGTTAAGTTAGAATTGAAAATCACACCAGAACTCATAAGTTTTCTCTCTTTCTCTCTCTAGAGTATTGAGTGTATTTTGTGAGTATTTAGATACTTTGAAAGTTGCTATTCAGCACAAGTTTCATTCAGCCTCATATCCGATATTCAGTTAGAAGTACGGTTATTTTGAGGTAAGGGATATTATTTTCTTCTTAAATGATATTTTCTTCAATATCATTATGCCGAAATATTGATATGAACTTTTTATTAAATTTAGAACTTTTTGTGTCGGGGTTACTATTCACGTATACGTTACTATTCACGTATACGGCACTATTCACGAATACGGCACTATTCACCGAAAAAAAAATTCCCTTTTTGTCCAAGATATCTATTATGGTTACTATCTTTGATTGTATCCATGTTTTGATCTTTATTTTTGAATTCTGTTTCACAATTGATTATTATGAAGTATTATTGATCTTGGGTAAACTGTTATACGAATCCCTACTATTTGCCCTTCTGTCTCACTGGATTCATTTTCTTTAAGATATTTTTCATCATCCTCAGTCCTAAATGATGATATTACTGAATATCTTTGGCCTGTAGTGCAAAGATGAATGATTAACTGATGAATATCTTTGGCCCGTAGTGCAAAGATGAACATGTGTTGAGATGAACATGACCGATTGGTGATACAATTGAATATCTTTGACCTGTAGTGCAAAGATGAATATTTGATTAAAGATGATTATTGATTATTGTTACAGGGATAAAATATTGATGATGGACTTTTAAATCTTAGAAGATAGTACAACTCATTCTCTACTCGACTCTTCTAATGGTTTGTTGTTTCCGCTGCAGTTGTTGATCTAAAACTTGTTGTCGATTATATTCTATCAGATTTTTTCCTGTTGAATAGTAATGATAATTTGTTGTATATTATCTTAGTCATAATATTCTTTACTGGGCTAGTTGAGCTCACCCTTTTCTTTTTTGTTCCATTTTTCTTCTCAGGAGGTGAGAACATAGCAGGATCTAGTCGGAGTATGGAGTGATGGTTCTAGAAAGATATTTTTAGCAGTCCTCACTATTTCAGTAAAATAGTATTTGAATAATTGTAATGAGGACTTATTTGAGTGTGGATATTGTCTAGAAGACAATATTTGTATTTAAACTCACAGTATGTGTTGTCGTATTTTGCACGACAATTGTATTATTGAAGTTGTAGTTTGTTTTTTTGTACCATGTACTTGGCGACTCAGAATGGGTGTTGTATACCTATTTTGGGGGCGTCACAGTTGGTATAAGAACTTAGGGATATGATCCCTGGCTGAGATGTGAGACAAGAACTAGGAGGGGAGAGACGGAGAATTCCTTCGCTAGTATGACCTGACTAAGTTTATTTGGTGTTTATTTGGTCGGTCAGAGTATAGGGATAATATATGACATGACTATTAACCCTTGTTTTATGGCAGTATTTAAGAATGGCAGCTGAGAACGTTAATAATGGAGTAAATCAGACCGTGGAGACACCTTTGATCACCACCCAGGGGAACGTGCATCAGGAATGCAATATTCCTCCTGTAAACAACGTTACCGAGCAAACTATGAATGATGGAATGTTTAGAATCTTTTTGCAGTTCATGCAAAATCAGACGAGGGAGACTCGTGTGCAGAATACAGGTGGAAATGATAACAATGCGTGGTTTGTCACAACCAAGCAGTTCAAAGAATTAGGACCACCAGAATTTAAGGGAAAGCTGGATCCGATCATGGCGGAAACGTGGGTCAAGAAAATTACCAAGATATTCGATATCTTGGGATGCACGGAGGAACAGAAGGTCCCATTCGCCACCTTTATGTTCCGCGGTGAGGCAAACTACTGGTGGGAGTCTGTGAAGCGTACCCAGCCTGATGCACTCAACATGTCCTGGGAAACATTTCAGAAACTGTTCAATGACAAGTACTTTCCTGAAAGAATTTGTCATATGAAGGAGGTGGAGTTTATCAGACTGGAACAAAACAACATGACGGTGTCCCAGTACGAGGCGAAGTTTGCAGAGTTATCCAGGTTTGCACCTTATTTGGTCGAAAATGAGGAACGAATGACAAGGATGTTTCTAAGTGGTCTAAAACCCGAGATTTGGCAATATCTTATCTCTCATAAATTTTCTTTATATTCAGATGTTGTAAACATGGCTCAATTATTAGAGCGAGATAATGAGTATGTGCAACTGAAGGACCACAACCAGGGTCATACCGGTGACAGCAGTCATCAGAGCGATGATAACCAACGAGGAGGGAAAAATACGAATAAAGGCGGTAACCACTCGGGTGGTCATCGTGACCATGATAATAGGAGAGGTGAGTCAAGTGGAAATTTCAAGAAGAGATGATTTAACGATGACCGGAAGACATAGACAGCAACACCTGCACCAAGAACAAATTCTAGGGGAGGAGAATGACCGCCAATTAGATGTTCCAGATGCGGAGAGGAGGGACATATAAGTCCAAATTGCCCACAACAGTTCAAGGTATGTTATAATTGTGGAAAGGAAGGACATATCGCTCGAGATTGTACTATAGCGAAACCAAGTCCAGCTGGGACGGTGACACCAAAGGCGGATACGGACAAAATAAAGTCGGCAGTTTCTGGAAGAGCGTTTGTCGTGACTGCCCAAAACGCGAGGAACCCGAACGAAGGTATAACGGGTTAGTTAATTATAAATTCTTGCGAAGTTTATACCTTACTAGATACCGGTTCTACCCATTCTTTTATCTCTCCTGCTTGTGCTCAACGTTTAAACTTGACTTTGGAGAAATTAGACTTTGACCTATCCGTGGAGACTCCGTTAGGAGAAACTTTCATTACATCTACAGTTTATAAATCTTGCTTAATCCAAGTTGGCACAATCACATTACCTATACTTGCTTTTGATTTGATTTTAGGAATTGATTGGTTAACTACTCATCATGCCAAAATTGATTGTTTTAGTAAGGTTGTTAGTTTTCATATTCCTAACCAACCTGTTATGCGAATTCAAGTAACCAAACCACTAAAATCAATCACTGCCATACCAAGCCATAAATCCATTCGTTTATTGAAAAACGGATGTCAAGCTTTCTTAGCCCATGTCATAGACCTGAACAAAAATACGTCAGATTTGAATGATATTTCTGTTGTTAGTGAATTTCCTGAAGAATTTCCTGGCCTAACCTAGAGCGTGATATTAAATTTTTGTATTAATCTTCAACCTGATACAAAACCCATTTCTAAAATCTCATATTGAATAGCTCCTATTGAACTTCAGGAGTTAAAAACCCAACTATAGAAGTTGGTACCCGAGCCTCTATCTGGTGACTTCCATTGTGGAATGCACCAAAGCCAGACTCTCCGTAAGGAACTCTATATTTGTGTGGTGGTAAAACAATAGGTGCCATTGTGACGTGCTATCCAAGATTGGGATATGAATCACAATTGAGAACAACCGAAGTCGGTGACCAAAGTACATAGCTTTCTGGGCTTATGTAACGACCCCAAAATAGGTCCATTCCATCCAACCTATTCTGAGTCACCAAATACATGGTACAGAAAACAACTGTAACTTTATTACAACAATTGTCGTGCAAAATACAACAACACATATGCTGTGAGTTTGGATACAAATATATACCAAATGTAACTCATGTTCCAATCGTGGACATCGCCTCACAATGACACCTTACATAAATGTATAGTCAAAAACTGTTTTAGAAATTAGAATCTTTGGGAAGTGCTTAAGGAAACCTTCGTACATGGGAGGCCACGCGTCTAGGTTATGATAGATATCATATGGCCACAGAATTATCCTTGGTTGACCCAATAGACCCCAAAGAAAAACGAGAAGATTACTATCATATTCTTCTCAATGGTGAGTCTTCTCTTGACTTATCATTATCTCCACTGTCTCTAATTGAGAATTATACCTCAAACAAACACCAAGATTATATAGGTAGTGCTCGTATATATACTCAGCAAATGGATGAGCACATCCCTGTCTTATGATGACACGAGATTGTATGTCGTTAGACATCTTGTATGATAGTGGCAAACCACCCTTCCAACGTTGGGTACACCTTACCCTATTGGATTCACCAAATATAACTACTAAATGAACTTTTCTATACTGCTTCGGGAGAACATCCACAGCTAGAGACCACCGTTCTATTTCCCCGTTACCCTCGCTCGACCCAGCTACACTCTTATTACCTGAAAGGAATTGTGAAGCAAAAGGGTGAGCACAACTAGCTCAGTAAAGAATATCATGACTAAAGATAATTCAATTATCAATAGCCTTCATCAACAATAAATCAGAGATTTAGAACATATGGTAAATGATAAAAATTTCAACCATAGTTGCAGCGGAACGAGCAATCCATTAGAAGAGTCAAATAGACTATAAAGTCTATTATCTTCTCCATGTTAAAAATCCACCAACAATATTTTATCCCTGTAACATCACTCAACAGTTCCTTTCCACAATCATATGAATAACTCATAATCATAATTGTGACTATAAATTTTTCTTCGCACCCAGGACGATGAATATTTTTATCACCTATCTTTACCTGAAACATCAAAGATCATGGTTATACCAAATCACAATTCCTGTTTATAATCATACTAACAAATTCATCTTTGCACTACGGGCCCAAGATATTCATCAACAAACCATCTTTGCACTACGGGCCAAAGATATTCAACAACAGTTCATCTTTGCACTACAGGCCAAAGATATTCATCAATAATTCATCTTTGCACTACAGGCCAAAGATATTCATCAACAGGTCATCTTTGCACTACAGGCCAAAGATATTCTTCAACAATTCATATTTGCACTACAGGCCAAATATATTCATATCTCAAAGAAATATATAATCATTTCAGAATTTATATAAACAATAATTATAATCATGTTGATCAATTCACCTTTGCACTTAAGCTTAAGATATTCAATTATAAATTCAATGGTCATGATCATACCAGTCACAATTCAACTTTGCACTACAGGCCAAAGAGAACCCTAGTCATGATCATACCAATAATCTACCCATCTTTACACTCCAGTGAAAGAGAATTTCAACATCAGGGTTATAAAAATGTTATATATGATAATAAAAATAATATGATCAAAACATGGATTTAATTTCAAGAGCAATATTCATAAATCAACTATAATTTGGTTAGAAAAAGAAACCAATTTTGTCGTGAATAGTAACTCGTGAATAGTAACTCGTGAATAGTAACTCATGAATAGTAACCCCGACATGAAAAAGGTAGAAATTCCACAATAATATACATATCAATATTTCGGTATAATGATATTGAAAGAATAATATTCTTAAGCTTATAAACAATTTATTTAAATTGTTTACACTTTACTAATTAATACATTTAATCATCATAAAATACCAACTCTTACAATTTCATCATCAATAACCAAAACCCTCATCAAAAATCTGCATATACCTCATATAGGATTCTCAAGCCATAAAATCCTATTTTCCAATTTTCTTTCTTCACAAAACATATTTAATTCATTTACTCATAGCTAGACTATTTTCATGAAAAATACCAAATCAGTTCCAAAAATATTTCTTTTCTGAGATTTAGCATAATATAGTCCCATAGTGAACATATATTTTTCTCAGAATTTTTAAAAGTCATTTACTATTTTTCATATGGCCAAAATAGCCGAATATTTAGACATTTATCAAAAATTGTACTTTTGTCTAAAAATTCTGAAATTTACAGAGTATACTTCTATCATATACATGTACTCCCAATAAAAATTTCATCAATTTTGGAGTTAACCACAAGGAATTATAAGCGGTTACTTTTAAAATAGTCTTTTCCCGTAAAATTCATAACTCTTAATCTATACATCTAAAAATCACCATTTTTGGACACAATCAATAAAACTCATCAAAATATCATTTCAAATTTTTCCAGAATTTTTGAAGGTCAGAAAAATTACGAAACTGGAAAATATAACAACCCTTAAAATCTCTTACTATCTCTTACTATCCCTTACCTCAAAAGAGCAGTACTTCTGATCGGTATAAGGCTGAAGGAAACTTGCACTGATGAATAGCAACTCACCAAGTATCTAAAAACTCACAAAATATGCTTCATAATATAGAGAGACAAAGAGAGAAAGTTTATGTTTCTGGTGTGATTTTCAATTCTAACTTAGCCCTCTATTTATAGGAAAATTTTGGTAGGTTTGACCTGCAACATGATGGCTTTACCTGCTACTATTCCCACCCACCACATTTGAAATATAATTCAGCACATTTCTTCACCAACCATAAGTGAGGCCCACCAATTCTAGAATTTTCCACCAAAATGATAAACTCCGAAAATTCAACAATTTCTGAACCAATCATCTCGTAAAATTCATAACAAATCATACGTTCATTTTTAACGGTTCAAAATTTGTGGACATATACTCAACTTATATATGTATAACATATCCAAAAATTACCACGATCCAACGGTCGGATTAAAAATTATAACCCCCGCAAAATATCTCAAAAACCCTAATTTTTAATACCTCCATTCCGACAAAAATACGGATAAAAATCTCAACATTAACTCCTTTATTTTTAACCACAAAAATATATTCCTCATTTATATCCACATAAAATAAATATTTCCTTATCATATGAATCAATAATTAATTACTCACAAATAATATTACAGAATCACATTTATGACAACCAGACCGTTCCCAAGAAAGAGGGGGCTTTCCAATAAGGATTTCTCCTTACTGGCGCGCAATTAGATGACCAAACCTCTCCTTAGACAGAACTTTCTAGACATTGCCAATAATGTTATCTAATAATATTATTCAAATAATATGAATTATTGATCTGATAATGGAAAATACTGTGCAGCAACAATTATTGAAACAACAATAATATAAAATATCAATGCAACAATTATTGAATCAATAAAATAAAATATTGAACAATAACTACTGTAACAATTATTGAGTAGTGCCTTCTTACGTAAGAATCAATAATTTCAAAAATACTATGCAATACCGTGTGCTACTGTGCAATAACGCGTATTACTGTATTTTAACCACCGGGTATTCCAACAGTGTTAACGGTAACAACTACGCCGTTATTTGTAAAAACTCAAATTTATCGTTTTCTTCACCCGACAGTTATTATGTTATGGGGCCCACAAATGGCTGCGCCGTCGTACGAATATTCCCCGACAGAAAGAATATTCCACGACCAAACGAATATTCCCCGACAACAATGATTATTTTATAACCACTTGCTTATTTTGAAAAAAAATCATTTTTCACTCATAACTTTAAACTTTTATCAATTTAAGCATTTACTGAATAGTAATTATAAGAAACATTGAATACTTTTATTTCATAAAATTCGGGGTCTTACAATCTCCCCTCCTTATGAAATTTCGTCCTCGAAATTTACGTACCTGGTATTTCAAAGAGTTGAGAATACCTTGCTTCTATTTCAGATTCCATCTTTCCTGTCATCATAATTTCTCCATTGCTCATCTCCTGTATTTCAAATATCATTCTAGAATATAGCTTCAAAACAAGGGTTAATTTAACAAATTAACATATCACATAATATCCTGATATTATGACTGACCAACAAATAAGCTTAGGTAGGACACACTAGCGAAGGATTTACTCTTCTCTCCCCTCCTAGTTGTATTTCCCGATCTCCGCCAGAGATCATATCCCTAAGCTCTGATACCAAATGTAACTCTGGACACCAACCTATGTCAGCACGTTACATTGATACCTATCAGTTTGCCACCGCAGAACGGCGTCCCCTACGGAGAGTCTGGCTTCGGTGCATCCCCCATCAACAGGAAGTCACCAGCGAGAGGCTCGGAGCTCTTTACTTATAGCTCTGATACCAAATGTAACGACCCCAAAATAGGTCCATTCCATCCAACCTATTCTGAGTCGCCAAATACATGGTACAGAAAACAACTGTAACTTTATTACAACAATTGTCGTGCAAAATACAACAACACATATGCTGTGAGTTTGGATACAAATATATACCAAATGTAACTCATGTTCCAATCGTGGACATCGCCTCACAATGACACCTTACATAAATGTATAGTCAAAAACTGTTTTAGAAATTAGAATCTTTGGGAAGTGCTTAAGGAAACCTTCGTACATGGGATGCCACGCGTCTAGGTTATGATAGATATCATATGGCCACATAATTATCCTTGGTTGACCCAATAGACCCCAAAGAAAAACGAGAAGATTACTATCATATTCTTCCCAATGGTGAGTCTTCTCTTGACTTATCATTATCTCCACTGTCTCTAATTGAGAATTATACCTTAAACAAACACCAAGATTATATAGGTAGTGCTCGTATATATACTCAGCAAATGGATGAGCACATCCCTGTCTTATGATGACACGAGATTGTATGTCGTTAGACATCTTGTATGATAGTGGCAAACCACCCTTCCAACGTTGGGTACACCTTACCCTATTGGATTCACCAAATATAACTACTAAATGAACTTTTCTATACTGCTTCGGGAGAACATCCACAGCTAGAGACCACCGTTCTATTTCCCCGTTACCCTCACTCGACCCAGCTACACTCTTATTACCTGAAAGGAATTGTGAAGCAAAAGGGTGAGCACAACTAGCTCAGTAAAGAATATCATGACTAAAGATAATTCAATTATCAATAGCCTTCATCAACAATAAATCAGAGATTTAGAACATATGGTAAATGATAAAAATTTCAACCATAGTTGCAGCGGAACGAGCAATCCATTAGAAGAGTCAAATAGACTATAAAGTCTATTATCTTCTCCATGTTAAAAATCCACCAACAATATTTTATCCCTGTAACATCACTCAACAGTTCCTTTCCACAATCATATGAATAACTCATAATCATAATTGTGACTATAAATTTTTCTTCGCACCCAGGACGATGAATATTTTTATCACCTGTCTTTACCTGAAACATCAAAGATCATGGTTATACCAAATCACAATTCCTGTTTATAATCATACTAACAAATTCATCTTTGCACTACGGGCCCAAGATATTCATCAACAAACCATCTTTGCACTACGGGCCAAAGATATTCAACAACAGTTCATCTTTGCACTACAGGCCAAAGATATTCATCAATAATTCATCTTTGCACTACAGGCCAAAGATATTCATCAACAGGTCATCTTTGCACTACAGGCCAAAGATATTCTTCAACAATTCATATTTGCACTACAGGCCAAATATATTCATATCTCAAAGAAATATATAATCATTTTAGAATTTATATAAACAATAATTATAACCATGTTGATCAATTCACCTTTGCACTTAAGCTTAAGATATTCAATTATAAATTCAATGGTCATGATCATACCAGTCACAATTCAACTTTGCACTACAGGCCAAAGAGAACCCTAGTCATGATCATACCAATAATCTACCCATCTTTACACTCCAGTGAAAGAGAATTTCAACATCAGGGTTATAAAAATGTTATATATGATAATAAAAATAATATGATCAAAACATGGATTTAATTTCAAGAGCAATATTCATAAATCAACTATAATTTGGTTAGAAAAAGAAACTAATTTTGTCGTGAATAGTAACTCGTGAATAGTAACTCATGAATAGTAACTCGTGAATAGTAACTCATGAATAGTAACTCATGAATAGTAACCCCGACATGAAAAAGGTAAAAATTCCACAATAATATACATACCAATATTTCGGTATAATGATATTGAAAGAATAATATTCTTAAGCTTATAAACAATTTATTTAAATTGTTTACACTTTACTAATTAATGCATTTAATCATCATAAAATGCTAACTCTTACAATTTCATCATCAATAACCAAAACCCTCATAAAAAATCTGCATATACCTCATATAGGATTCTCAAGCCATAAAATCCTATTTTTCAATTTTCTTTCTTCACAAAACATATTTAATTCATTTACTCATAACTAGACCATTTTCATGAAAAATACCAAATCAGTTCCAAAAATATTTCTTTTCTGGGATTTAGCATAATATAGTCCCATAGTGAACATATATTTTTCTCAGAATTTTTAAAAGTCATTTACTATTTTTCATATGGCCAAAATAGCCGAATATTTAGACATTTATCAAAAATTGTACTTTTGTCTAAAAATTCTGAAATTTACAGAGTATACTTCTATCATATACATGTACTCCCAATAAAAATTTCATCAATTTTAGAGTTAACCACAAGGAATTATAAGCGGTTACTTTTAAAATAGTCTTTTCCCGTAAAATTCATAACTCTTAATCTATACATCTAAAAATCACCATTTTTGGACACAATCAATAAAACTCATCAAAATATCATTTCAAATTTTTCCAGAATTTTTGAAGGTCAGAAAAATTACGAAACTGGAAAATATAACAACCCTTAAAATCTCTTACTATCTCTTACTATCCCTTACCTCAAAAGAGCAGTACTTCTGATCGGTATAAGGCTGAAGGAAACTTGCACTGATGAATAGCAACTCACCAAGTATCTAAAAACTCACAAAATATGCTTCATAATATAGAGAGACAAAGAGAGAAAGTTTATGTTTCTGGTGTGATTTTCAATTCTAACTTAGCCCTCTATTTATAGGAAAATTTTGGTAGGTTTGACCGCCAACATGATGGCTTTACCTGCTACTATTCCCACCCACCACATTTGAAATATAATTCAGCACATTTCTTCACCAACCACAAGTGAGGCCCACCAATTCTAGAATTTTCCACCAAAATGATAAACTCCGAAAATTCAACAATTTCTGAACCACTCATCTCGTAAAATTCATAACAAATCATACGTTCATTTTTAACGGTTCAAAATTTGTGGACATATACTCAACTTATATATGTATAACATATCCAAAAATTACCACGATCCAACGGTCGGATTAAAAATTATAACCCCCGCAAAATATCTCAAAAACCCTAATTTTTAATACCTCCATTCCGACAAAAATACGGATAAAAATCTCAACATTAACTCCTTTATTTTTAACCACAAAAATATATTCCTCATTTATATCCACATAAAATAAATATTTCCTTATCATATGAATCAATAATTAATTATTCACAAATAATATTACAGAATCACATTTATGACAACCAGGCCGTTCCCAGGAAAGAGGGGGCTTTCCAATAAGGATTTCTCCTTACTGGCGCGCAATTAGATGACCAAACCTCTCCTTAGACAGAACTTTCTAGACATTGCCAATAATGTTATCTAATAATATTATTCAATTAATATGAATTATTGATCTGATAATGGAAAATACTGTGCAGCAACAATTATTGAAACAACAATAATATAAAATATCAATGCAACAATTATTGAATCAATAAAATAAAATATTGAACAATAACTACTGTAACAATTATTGAGTAGTGCCTTCTTACGTAAGAATCAATAATTTCAAAAATACTATGCAATACCGTGTGCTACTGTGCAATAACGCGTATTACTGTATTTTAACCACCGGGTATTCCAACAGTGTTAACAGTAACAACTACGCCGTTATTTGTAAAAACTCAAATTTATCGTTTTCTTCACCCGACAGTTATTCTGTTATGGGGCCCACAAATGGCTGCGCCGTCGTACGAATATTCCCCGACAGAAAGAATATTCCACGACCAAACGAATATTCCCCGACAACAATGATTATTTTATAACCACTTGCTTATTTTGAAAAAAAATCATATTTCACTCATAACTTTAAACTTTTATCAATTTAAGCATTTACTGAATAGTAATTATAAGAAACATTGAATACTTTTATTTCATAAAATTCGGGGTCTTACAGCTTAGCTGGTTACTATCGGAGATTCGTGGAAGGATTTTCTCTAATCGCTACTCCGTTAACTTAGCTAACTCAGAAAGATACAAAATTCGTATGAAGCGAGGAATGCGAGAAGATTTTCTAATAGCTCAAGAGGCGACTCATTCGGAACCTGTTCTGACCATACCATGCTGGAAAAGCGAACGTGGTAGCTGACGCGTTGAGTAGAAGATTGTACGCGAGTACGAGTGCAATATTGTTGAACACAAAGACCTATTTTGTATAATTTATAAATGATAATAGAGATAGAGTTAATGACTCTAGGGACCCACGTAATGATATCGATAACGTTAAAGCCGCTCAAGCTACAGACCTGGAGCTGAGGAATATAAAGAAGAAGGTGTAAGAATGTGTTATTCTAGAAGTAAGAGTCGATGAAGAGAAGAAAGCTCAAACCTTCGGTTTTTTTGAAATCCTCGATCGAGTAGGAACTGTGGCCTATAGACTCGCCTTAACGCTAAGTATGTCACGTGTTCATAATGTTTTTCATGTATCGATGTTACGTAAATATGTGGACGACCGAATCATATTATTGCGTTAGAACCAGACGAGATAGCCGAAGATTTAACGTACGAGGAGATACCTGTTAAGATCTAGGATAGGAAAGAGCATGTCCTATGCACGAAGGTTATACCACAAGATAAGGTTTTGTGGAGAAACCATGCTATTGAAGAAATGACTTGGGAGTTGGAATCAGAAATGAAAGCGAGGTATCCTCACCTTTTCGAAACACCAGGTACGTACGTCAATTTCGAGGACAAAATTTCATAAGGAAGGGAGGTTGTAAGACCCCAACTTATTAATAAATGAAATTAAATTTTCTCTATTTATTATTTTGAAATAGAAAGGGTTGATTTGATTAATGTGGTTAGTTATGGGTAAAATGCGCAAATATTTCAAATAAGCAAGTGGTTATTAAATATTCATTTTTGGTCGGTGAATATTCGTTTGGTCGTGGAATATTCTTGCTGTCGGGGAATATTCGTACGACGGCGCAGCCTTGTGTGGGCCTCATAACGGAAAGCGATTGGATGAAGAAAACGACAAGTATAGGTTGTTTATAATTAACGGCGTAGTTGTTACCGTTAATACTATTGGAATACCTGGTGGTTAAAATACAGTAGCACACAGTATTGCACCAATTATTGATTCTTACGAAGGAAGGCACTACTCAATAATTGTTACAGCAGTTATTGTTCAATATTTTATTTTATTGATTCAATAATTGCTGCGTTGATATTTTATATTATTGTAGTTTCAATAATTGTTGCTGCACAGTATTTTCCATTATCAGATCAATAATTCATATTATTTGAATAATATTATTAGATAGCATTATTGACAATGTCTAGAAAGTTCTGTCTAAAGAGAGGTTTGGTCATCTAATTGCGCGCTAGTAAGGAAAAATCCTTATTGGAAAGCCCCCTCTTTCTTGGGAACGGTCGGGTTGTCATAAATGTGATTCTGTAATATTATTTGTGAATAATTAATTATTGATTCATATGATAAGAAAATATTTATTTTATGTGGATATAAATGAGAGATATATTTTGGTGGTTAAAATGAAGGAGTTAATATTGAGGTGTTTTATCAGTATTTTTGTCAGAATAAAGGTATTAAAAATCAAATCAGGGTTTATGAGATATTTTACGGGGGTTATAATTTTTAATCCGACCTTTGTATCGTGGTAATTTTTGGATATGTTATACATATATAAGTTGAGTATATGTCCACAAATTTTGAACCGTTAAAAATGAACGTATGATTTATTTTGAATTTTACGAGATGACTGGTTCAGAAATTATGGAATTTTCGAAGTTTATCATTTTGGTAGAAAATTCTAGAATTGGTGGGCCCCACTCTTAGTTGGTGAAGAAATGTGCTGAGATTTTTATTCAAATGTTGTAGGCTTGAATAGTAGCAGATAAAGTCATCAGGTTGCAGGTTAAGTCTGTTTCGGCGTTCTAACATTTTCCTATAAATAGAGGGCTAAGTTAGAATTGAAAATCACACCAGAACTCATAAGTTTTCTCTCTTTCTCTCTCTAGAGTATTGAGTGTATTTTGTGAGTATTTAGATACTTTGAAAGTTGCTATTCAGCACAAGTTTCATTCAGCCTCATATCCGATATTCAGTTAGAAGTACGGTTATTTTGAGGTAAGGGATATTATTTTCTTCTTAAATGATATCTTCTTCAATATCATTATGCCGAAATATTGATATGAACTTTTTCTCAAATTTGGAACTTTTTGTGTCAGGGTTACTATTCACGTATACGTTACTATTCACGTATACGGTACTATTCACGAATACGATACTATTCACCGAAAAATAAAATTTTCCCTTTTTGTCCAAGATATCTATTATGGTTACTATCTTTGATTGTATCCATGTTTTGATCTTTAATTTTGAATTCTGTTTCACAATTGATTATTATGAAGTATTATTGACCTTGGATAAAGTGTTATACGAATCCCTACTATTTGTCCTTCTGTCTCACTAGATTTATTTTCTTTAAGATATTTTTCATCATCCTCAGTCCTAAATGATAATATTACTGAATATCTTTGGCCTGTAGTACAAAGATGAATGATTAACTGATGAATATCTTTGGCCCGTAGTGCAAAGATGAACAAGTGTTGAGATGAACATGACCGACTGGTGATACAAATGAATATCTTTGGCCTGTAGTGCAAAGATGATTATTTGATTAAAGATGGTTATGGATTGTTGTTACAGGGATAAAATATTGATGATGGACTTTTAAATCTTAGAATATAGTAGAACTCATTCTCTACTTGACTCTTCTAATGGTTTGCTGTTTCCGTTGCAGTTGTTGATCTAAAACTTGTTGTCGATTATATTCTATCAGATTTTTCCCTGTTGAATACTAATGATAATTTGTTGTATATTATCTTAGTCATAATTTTGTTTACTAGGCTAGTTGAGCTCACCCTTTTCCTTTTTGTTCCATTTTTCTTCTCAAGAGGTGAGAACATAGCAGGATCTAGTCGGGGTATGTAGTGATGGTTCTAGAAAGATGTTTTAGCAGTCCTCACTATTTCTGTAAAATAGTGTTTGAATAATTGTAATGAAGACTTATTTGAGTGTGGATATTGTCTTGAAGACAATATTTGTATTTAAACTCACAGTATGTGTTGTCGTATTTTGCACGACAATTGTATTATTGAAGTTGTAGTTTGTTTTTTTGTACCATGTATTTGGCGACTCAGAATGGGTGTTGTATACCTATTTTGGGGGCGTCATAGTTTAAATTTCCTTAGACGACTTTCATGCCCACAAGGAGTTCGGCACTGCTATATATATTATTTTCTCGAAGATGCTTCGCATCTCGAAAATAAAAGCAATCAAGATGGACATTTAATAAAAAATGAAAGTATCAAAGGTCTCAATTTCACAGACCCGTTAAGCAGTGTCACATCACTGGGTCAATGTGCAAATCTTTTCTCGGTTGTGTTGGTACAAGCATTTAAAAAATCAACTGGCGACTCTTACAGTCCAATCGTCGACATATACATGTCGAACCTTTTCACAACTTGTTTTTTCAAACAAATCTCACCTAACATGAGAACACCAAAAAACAAGAACAAAAAAGGGACAAATAAAAATCCCAACGTCGACAGCTTTTATTGCTTTTCTATATATATATATATATATATATATATATATATATATATATATATATATATATATATCCTGTCATCAAACTCTGTTTGATTGAGCATGGATCCTAGGAATCATGTGATCAAAGATTCAGTTTCCTGAATCTAGATTCGGTTCTCGTGATGGACATTTTTTCAGCTGTACATGACTTGTAATTTATTCACGTTGTTTGAATTTCCTTAGATGACTCTCATGCCCATGAGGAATTCGGCACTGCTTTTTATCTTATTTTCTCGAAGACGCTTCACATCTCAAAAATAAAAGCAATTAAGCCGAACACATAATAAAATGGAAGTATCAAAGGCCTCAATTACTATTAAGCACAATGGTTTGAAAAACCTCTTTTACAAAACAACACTACTATATCTTGTTAAAATTGTACTTTTATACAAAATTTAAACCCTTTGTATATAGGTGCAAACGAGGCATAATACTACTTCCAGATAATTGCACATTAACACACACACACACACACATTCAAATAATGGTTTAAATTGAAAAGTGGCGGTCACCGTGGTAACACGGATGTCGGGGGGTGCCTAACACCTTCCGTACGCATAATCAAGTCCCCAGACCCTAACGAATCTTGGTTTCACAGACCAGTCAAAGAGTGTCACATCACTAGGTCAATGTGCAAACCTTTTCTCGGTTGAGTTGGTGCAACCATTTAAAAATACCAACTGGTGACTCTTATAGTCGAAATCGTCGACATATACATGTCAGACCTTTTCACAACTTATTTTTTCAAACAAATCTCACCTAACATGAGAACACCAAAAGACAAGAACAGAAACGGGACAAATAAAAATTTTGACGTCGACACAGACTTTCCACCATAGATATATATTCCTCTTATGTGCAAGAGACTCTGGGGGAATGAGTTTTTGTCTGATAAAGATTGTGTATAACAAATTCCATCATCGGTCCTCCCCGATGAGGATGGCCTTCCCCGGTTTGTATCGCCAAGTCTTCCAAGTGTTCTATTGGAGTTACTGCCAACAGTCTGTATTGTCAAGGTTGCCTGACCCTCGCTGAACTGACCTTCAACGGACACCAATATCAGAACATTTCTGATGCTTCACTGGGTTTAATTGCTAACGGCTGATGAACGTTAAGGTTGCTTGACCTTCGTTGAAATATGCATAAACGACTGAAATCATCGGATGGCTTCTGATGCTTCATTGGATTTACTTACCAATGGTTGAAGAACGTCAAGGTTGCTTGACCTTCATTGAAATGTGCTTCAACGGCTGAAATCATCGGACTGCTTCTGATGCTTCGCTGGATTTACTTGCCAACTGCTGAAGAACGCCATGGTTACTTGACCTTCGTTGAAATGTACTTCAATGGCTGAAATCATCAGACTGCTTCCGATGCTTTGTTAAATTTACTTGCCAACGGCTGAAGAACGTCAAGGTTGCTTGACCTTCGTTGAAATATACTTCAACGGCTGAAATCATCGGACTACTTTCGATACTTCGTTGGATTTACTTTCCAAAGGCTGAAGAACATCAAGGTTGCTTGACCTTCATTGAAATGTACTTCAACGGCTGATGATGTAGGAAGTTCCCGCTGGGGAGAGGTTTTTTTGGAGTTATGGCTCCGAACCGATGGCATCGAACCTTTGTGAGGTATTATCGAGTGTAGTTTACAACCATTGTGATCATTGGTGTTGTGAACCTTGTGTCTGGGTGAATACCAATGAGTGACATGTAGACCCACAGTTTGGTCTTTGAAAACCAGTATTTCAGGCTTTTTTACTCAATCGCGTAGGATTTTTTTCTTTGATTTAACTTTTTCAACTTGTGAGACCTCCTTTGCAACTCAAATTGGACTGAGCCGGAGGGGTGGGACCCACCTAGGATAGCTACAGGTACACCTGAGGCAGTCACAGATACACCTGCGACCATCCGTGGGTGTACTTGTAGGCTACTTGCCTTTCACAAGTTATTTTCACGTTGCGCCACACAGAGAATCCGAGAGTTCTTCTTCAGATTTGCTGAGTTCAGGCTGCTTTTTGTGAAATCTGTCACCATACAAGTGTTTCACACTATCCTGGTAACGTATATATGTCTTCTTTTCCAGTTTTGTCCGTTGAAAAATGAGTTATCACATGAAATACTTCTAAACACATAGTAGTGAATATGCATGCTCATATGACTTAATAAAAAATATTCAACATAGTAAATGTTAGTATTTAACCATGCTGAACATAATTATGTGAAAAAATTTAACTTTTGAAACAGTCAAATTGGCACCTTTTTCTACTATTTCTTATTCTATTTGAGGACAAATGAGCAAAGATGGCAAAGCAAAGTAATCTTGGTAATTAGGCTACCCTTATGGATTATGACTTTGATATTTCTATACATATAGGGTGTTTATGACTATGGGTAGGTGTGCTACTGAATGGCCACCTAGTCATGCCTATGTGCATGTGGATAGTCCTTTTTACAAAGGAAACTTTGACAAAAAAATTTCATGAGTCTAGGCATTGAGTAGACATGCAATTTTAACTCTACTGTAGGTGTATGTTAAAGTAATGCATGCATGCATGTAGTCATAAAATGCATTTGAAAAGCTTCAGGATAAAATTTATCATACCCTTTTTGAGGTGATTTGGAGACTTATGTCTAGATATTATAGATCTGGACCAGCCGAGTAGTTCCCGCAGGACCACTACAGGTGTGCGGAGGAGAGCTTCTGATGTGCCTCAACCCCGTTCAGTCAGACAGCCTCGTCGTTTGGTGGAGGCGGTGATTCGTCCTAATCAGGTTGAGGTATCAGATGTTTTGGACGAGGAGGAGGATGTGCCAGTTACGGCTCTAGCTCCTGCTTTTCATACTCCTCACAAGGATCTCCCAGGTATTAATGTGATAATTCCAGAGCTTCTGGATGATTTGAGTCGCCACCCCTCGGTTTACTTGCAGGAAAACGAGGTAAACACTTGATTTGATCTTCCTTTTTCCTATTGATGAGAAGCAAGGATTCTGATGTTCACTTGATTTTGTGATGTAGGTTCCCAGCTTTATGTAGCCTCGAGGGAACTGGTTCAATATACATTCTCTATACCAGGCTCTGCATCTAGATTACCGAGAGATTGTGCATGGTTGGGGCTTCGAGGCGTTCTTTTCCATCCTCCCCCACCGTTGTCTGAGCGCTGGTTTCACCAGACTTAGTCTCTCCATTTGTTGGATTATGAGGTGATGGTGACGCCGATGGATTGGCAGTTTATCACCGGTATGAATTTTGGGGGGCGCTAGTGCCTTGTACGGCGGACATTTCCCCGACTAGCGTTAGATCCTTGCTAGGAGTCCCGGCTGAGGCGCTCAAGGGCAGGACAGTTCATACAGGTCCTTTGAGCGGCGATGCTATGAGTGGGCTATTGAGTGAGCCCATACCTACTGATGTGAGAGTCAGGGATAACATTCTTCGGCGATTGTTCCTGGTCATCCTCAGGGGTTGTTTCATAGCGGATAACTCTTCCACGGTGTCATTTGCTTTGGTCAGCGCCACACGAGAGGTGGACAGTATTGGAGAGTATGACTGCGACTCCTATACCTTTGCCTACAAGTTAAGAGTGTTGACTGACAGCAGATGTTTGCCTTTGTGTTGTTAGTTTTGGGCCTATGAGAGGCTTCCATGTCTGCGTCCCATCAGCGTGTTAGGTTTAGATACTTATCCACGGGAACGACGATGGCATCACTCCATTTTTGCAGAGGTTCCTGTAGCCGAGGGTTTCACCCACTGTCGCCTACAGTTGGAGTTATTGACAGCTGATGCCATCACTTGGGTTCCCTATTTTGGGGAACATTTGGTAGTTGGTTTCGAGGATGGGTACTCGACTGGTGTCGAGTATGTGATATCCACCCGTCAGATTCCTCTCTTCACAGATGGAGGTTAGGAGCTCTATTTAGGAGAGCGTGCTATTAGGAGCACCATAGGAGAGATTCGTGTACCGATCTTACCTCCTGCTAGGTGTTATTGGCCTGTGTCGCAGTCTCCTGTCAGTGATATCCCGTTGATGGGTGTTGACGTCTTTACTTTGTCAGAGGGTCTGTTCACTTAGGAGGCATTCTACCGCTGGTGGTCCCCTTGTACCATCGGAGCCCAGACCCACGCCACTCAGTTCATGGGGGATATGGTTCCTGGATCCGTGATGAGGACGGATTGGATGGCATACGTCCGAGATCCTACTCATTTGACATAGATTGACAGCTTGACCCGACAGTTGGACCGGGCACATTTTTTTATCAGGCATTTGGGCAGAGATCCTTCTTAGGCGGATACTTTTGATCCTTCCGGCTCTGGGACTGGCCTTTTAGGTGACCCATATGGCTTTGTCGGTGCAAATTCTCCCTTGTATAGGTCTGACATCCCTCTTGGTGGAGATCTAGTGACTCAGGAGGAATTATATCAGGTGGACATGATTGATGATGTAGACATCAACACCATTGACTTCTTCTGATGTATATTCTTGCTATATCTTTTGATAGGCCTCTGTTAGATACTGGGTGGCTGTGCCCCATTCTCGTTATATCTTTTGATAGGCTCTTGTTAGTTGTAAGGCGTATGTGCCCCATTTCCCTGTATTTTCCAGCTGTACAGAGATGATGTATTTAGATGATGATGTACTTAGGAATGTATGTGTAATAACCCGATATTTTTCTATATAAATAAATGATGAATTTTGCATATATTTGTTTTTTATTTTAAAGATGAGAATATATGTCAGGTAATGTGTATGTAAATAAGTGATAAATAAAACTTATTTATTTCAAGAATAATTTCAAATAATTTTATTTTAGAATTATTGATTATTATAAAGTATATTCTTATAATAATTAATTTTGTAGCAAAAATATTTTTATTAATTATTTTGCATGAAAACATGATTTTATATAATTTAAATAAGGTATGAAATGATTATTGGAATTATTATAATTATTATTTTATTATATGAATTTTAGTTCAGATTATTTAAGTAAATTATTTTTAACTTGATTAATAATGTTATATTTGATAGATAAATCAGATATGGAATCCAAACTCTAATTTGGATTTTTGGTCAAGGGATAAAAATAATAATATAATATTAATTATATTTTGATTTTCAGTGCTATAAATATGTACTGTATATCTGTAGACTGATAATGGTTAGTCAATTATAGTGAATAATGTCAAAACCCTAGTATTACTGTCATATACCATAATTAGAAACTCAAAACTGGAGTTTAAGATCGGTCAGAAATGGTATTATATGAATTATGTTGTATATTATAGAATTACTGTTAATTAGGAAAAATCCTAATTAATATTCGAAAACCCTAATTTGCTAATTAGGAACCCTAATTGCTTAAATTAGAAACCCTAATTACTATTTTAGTAAATTGAATTGTTAAATTGGGAACCCTAATTTCCTATTAAAAACTCTAATTTTAATTAGTGTGTTTTAATTAAAAATTTTATTACACTTTAATCTTAATTGTTCAAACCCTAAAAATTAATTGGGAAACCTTAAGGTTTAAAATCTAGCGATTAAACCATAGATTTAAGTACATTGGACAAGAATATCCTTAAAATTGATAACAAAATTATCATTTTACCCTTTTTGTCCCATTTGGTGAATTATTGTTAGGAAATCTTGCCAAATCTTGCTAGCCACCCTAGTCTAAGCTATGATCAGCTATAATTTCCAGCAAAACAGGTTCAATTCATCAGCCACATGCATTGTATACAAGTTTATCTAAGGAACAAGAGAGAGAAAGTGCACATTTAGCCTAAATTGTTCATAACTCTCTTACTAAAACTTCTTTATCTAAAACCTCCGAAATTCATTAATAATATCAATCACAAATCAAGCCCCACGACTTCCAATAACAGATCATAAGCCAAGAAATCAGAATTGGTATATAAAGAGGTAAACCCTAGCCATGAAATCTGACCTTTGATCTGTTGTTAAATGTTAAGTTTGTTGTGTTAAATATGATGTATGGAGTCTAATTAAGTGATCTGGGTTGATAGATGTTAGATCCATAACATCTATAGGCTCAGATCTAGAATTTTAGAAAAATTGGAAAATTTTACTTTTGATGTCTGACAGTGAATGTCAAGCCCTGTAGATCTCTGCATGTTTTTGATTTTTGAGGTTTTAAAGTTGTAATCTGTAGTCTGATATGTGGTCTTTGATCTGGATCAGGAATCAAGCTTATATCTGGTCTAGATTGCATGTTATTTACGGTTAAAAGTCGTTGACCGGTCATGACTGGGCGTTTCTGGGTAACCCAGAAACTGCCCAGAAACGGCCTGACAACGCTTTTGATCGACTAGATCTGTCAGTGTATTGATGTTTAGGTTCTGTTGTTGTAACTTAATGGTAGCTTGGTATAAGTACTACATGATTAAGCCTTAAAATATCCTTAAAAAAATAAACGAATCGATTTTAATGCCTGGTCAAAGTAGGTAGTATGATCACAGATCCGGTTTTCTGGGCAACCCAGAAAGCCTATGGCCATGTGTTCTGACATGGTTTGACCAGAGATTAGAAGTTGATTCGGTTGATGTTTTGTTGATGTTATGTAATAGATCTATAGATCTACATGTTGGCTACACACTGAAGCTTATATATCATAAAAACATTACAATCCTAGCATGTAGAGTGGCACCCTAGACTGTTCTTCATTTCTGGGGTAACCCAGAAATGAAGAACATGTCTGACAAGCTTCTTGGATTCATCATATCTTACTGTTGTGGCATGTTATAGCTATACTCTTTGGTTGTGGTTGTATTACTACATTTGTACTACAACTCTAGCATCATTGCAAGCCCATAAATCGATTGGAACATATAATTAAGTATGGTCAAACCTAGCATCCTCGTATCTGACTTGAAGGTTCTGGGCTTAGCCAATAACACTTTCAGCGACAGTTTTATCATTTAATGTACCTTTAGCGACAGACTGTGTAATTTTAATTAATTTAATTTTCAAAAATTAATTATTTTAATTAAATAAATAAAGAAAAATAGTTTTAAATTATTAAAAATACATAATAAATTATTAAAAATTATTTTAAAGTCCGAAAATTAGTTTTTAATAATTTTTAATATGTTTCATAAATAATTAATATTTTTGAAATATTAAATGTATTTAATTTATTTAATTATTATATTAAATAAATTATTTAAAAATGATTTTTATACATAAGAAATTATTTAAAATTATATTATGGTATAAGAAAATATTTTAAGTTATTTTTAATGACTTTTAATATTTTGTGATGAAATTCATTAATAAATTAATATTAATGATAACTTAGTTATTTAATAAACGAATTAAATAAATAAATTAAAAATAATTTTATTATATTAAAAATTATTTTAAATAATAATAAGGTATTTAATAATATTTTAAGTTATAAAACATAACTTTTAATATTTTAAGATTAGTTTCATTAATTACTAAATATTAATGATATTAGATTTATTTAGTAATTATATTAAATAAATTAATTAAAAATAATTTTAATATTATAAAAATCATTTTAAATGAAAATAAATAATTTAAACATATTTTAAGTTATAAAATATAACTTTTGATATTTAAAGGTAAATTTTATTAATAATTTAATATTAATGATATTTAATTTATTTAATAATTATGTTGAATAAATAGATTAAAAATGGTTTATTGATTTAAAAATCATTTAAAAAGGATATAAATGAAGTAAAAATATTTTAAGTTATAATAAATGGCTTTTAATATTTTGATGAATAATACATTAATATTTAAATATAAATTGTAATTATTTAAAAATGATTTTAAATACTTTAAAAATCATTTAAGGGTAATATTAACACTTTAAAAATATTTTGAGTTATTATAAATAACTTTAATATTTTGGCAATAGTTTCGTTAATAATTTAATATTAATTAAATATTAATGATAATAGAATTAGTTAATATTTAAATTATTTAATAATGATACCGATATTTGAAAATCATGATAAATTATAATAATTATTAAAAAAATTATTATAAGTTAATTAAAAATAATATGACTAATATTTTTAGTTATTGAACTACATGATAGAGTTTTAGACTCGATCAATACCCGATAAAGCCGTCGGTATACCGAAATATTTCAAAAATTGATCCGGACTTAGATAATTAGACTAGATACGTGGTTGTTAGGATTTAATGACTGCCAAACATATGTAACAATGTGATTAGGTAATGTGCTGACTGCAAATAGCAGTACTATGTGATATGACATAATATTCTAATCGAACGAGTGCTCTTATTAATGATAGGTTTCGGTATAAAAGATTAAGCTAAGTTGCATTATTATAAGCAGCAGCTCAGGTAAGTATCTGATCTATTCTTTACATTTGTGCAAGTATCCTAACTTTACATTTACTTTATGCAATGGACATGAGTAAGAAAGTTTCAAAATCATATTATTGTGCCAGATTATTAACTCTATTGTTATCGATTATGTATCAAATCTTTGTATTCATACAAGTTCTTAAATTATCCAATCATTGTTTATCAATACAGTACTATTGTATAATTCAGATATTTATTCTGTTCGTTAATTCCTATATAGAGTTAGACAAGTATCCCCACTTGGATAACCATTGTATTTAATCACATGTTGATACATACTTATTGATTTCAAGTATGTATACATTGACTTGAAAGCCGTCTAAGCTATTTGATTTGGCTAGACATAAACTTAAAAATATTGTTAAACATGATAGAACTTTATTGTGTCCAACCAGATTATTTTGGTTCGGATTCCCGACTAAGTATGAATATCCCGAACATGGAAAAACTTTTGTGCACCTAAGGTGGATAGAGTGAACGATGATATCGTTATTGCATGTAGTATTGATCAATACAGGGCATAACGGGCTGATCAACCTCGTGCCTGTAAGTTATGACGGTTTACAGATGAAGTTCTGTTTAACCTTTTCGAAAATTGAAAACAATGTTCATAGTCTGTTGACAAATCTCCAGTTATAGTCAGTACGTAGTTTCAAAAATTTGATATAGAAGTGATATGTTGTTATTGTTTGTTCAACTTACTTCACAACTATTGATTCGTTGTAAAAGTGTCATTCAAAGAAAACATTTAATTCTTTCAGCTAATTTATATATTTTTTATTACTTGCTGAGCAATCAAATGCTCATTCTTGCTTTAAATTTAAATGTTTTCAGCTAAGTATGATCAACCCGAAGGATCAGCCAAGAACAAGGGGAAAGGGAAGCTGTTCAAATGAATTTTATAATATTGTGTGTAATAGTTATGGTTTATTAAGACAATGTTATTTGTTATCTATGATGTAATGAATGTTTAAAGGTCTCGTACCTAGGATTTAGACTTTGATATATGTAAATTAAGTTTAAAATTTATATTATTGTTATTATTATTAGTATTATTCAGCTCATAGAAATAGTATCGTGAAGCACTGAGTTTGGGTTTCAAGTACCTGAATTTGGGGGCGTCACACTATGTATACTATTTTCTATTCCCTACATCATATTGCCATCTATTATTTGTCATGCATGTATTATGTTATGCATGTATGTCCAGAGATGTTCAACATTGATCCCTGGAAGGTCTTATGATACGGCCCACACAGATGTCTTCCTTGATAGTTAGCCGCATTGATCACACCCCACCAGTATTGGTAGTCTAATGTCTGAGATCTTGGTATGATAGTTTATCACCTTCAGATAGGGTGATTATAGATCAGCTACTGCCGCATTCTATGACCCTCCTAATGTTCTAGGTTCCAGGTTCCATTGGGCTTTATAGAGGGCATGCGGGAGCATTGGGTACCGGAGAGACAGGTTTTCCAGTTTGAGACCCAGGAGTTGACTCCCACCTTAGAGAAGTACGAGCAATTGATGGCTTTGCCACTGGACATGCCTTGCGCTTATATGGCTGTCGGGGATATGAGCCGACAGTTCATGACCCTCACCGGGTTGAGGCGTAGAGTAGCACATGATGAGATTACATCCAAGCATGTAGTGTCCCAGCATTTTTTGATAGAGAGATTTGGCTCACTGGACAGTTATCAATAACACTCCGGGGATTTCACCACGTCGGAGGATCAGTGGCGTGTTGCCAAAGTATATACACTTGTGATGTGCATAGTAGCTTATTTGTATATGCCACTGTACATGGATCATCTGGACATCAGTATCATTATGGCGGTGAGAGCTCTCAGGGAGGGTCATACCATTGTACCGATGATTGTGGCAGAGACATTGAGGTCAGCCACGTATTGCCACACCCATTCTGCAGGGGTATTCACATGCAGCTCAGTCTTGTTGTATGTGTGGTTCATGTCACACTTTAAGCCGATTGGCACCTTCCGACGGCATGGGTACTATTTTTCCCATTAGATAGTCATGTCTTACTCCTTTCAGCCAGTAGAGTGTAGAGACGCTGCATCCTGGTCAGTGTTCTTGGCAGGGATCGAGGATCCATTTGACATTTTGATGTGTTCAGGGCTTAGCTCTCCCTACAGCTTCATTACTCATGCACTTGGCATGGATTATCTCTCTCTGGCTGGTTTGAGGGGCACGACCACATATCACCCACTGGTTGTGATGTCACAGTTTGACCAGTTTCAGGATGCTCATCCTTTTGAGGGGGCATTAGGTCAGTGTTTGTCTTCTCGGCATTTGTCAGCAGAGGATAGATCCAGGGTGTATGCCTGTTGGGATCAGCGTGAGAGGGCTGAGTTTACTGTTAGCCATCCGGGCCATTCTATAGAGTATTCTACAAGGATGGAGGCAGAGATTACATCAGCCGGGGTTGTATCCATCGTGCTGGGGATTGATTATGACAGTGGGGATGTGACGCCCCCAAAATAGATCCACACAACCCATTCTGAGTCACCAAATACATGGTACAGAAATAACTACAAACTTTATTATTATAATTGTCGTGCAAAATACGACAACACATATGTTTTTGAGTTTAAATATAAATATTATCTTCTAGACAATATCCAAAATCAAATAAGTCCTCATTATAATTATTGATACACTATTTTGCAAAATAGTGAAGGCTGTTAAAACAACTGTCTGGACCCATCACTTCACATCCCGACTAGTTTCCGCTATATTCTCGCCTCCTGAGAAGAAAAATAGAACAAAAAGAAAAAGGGTGAGCTCAACTAGCCCAGTAAAGAATATTATGACTAAGATAATGTAGATCAAATTATCGGTAGCCTTCAATACATTAGATAAAATATAATGGACAACAAGTTTTAGATCAATACTTGTAGTGAAAATAACAATTCATTAGAAGAGCTAAGTAGAGAATGAAGTCTACTATCTTCTATGATTTAAAAGTCCATAATCAATATTTTATCCTTGTAACATCAATCAATATACATCTTAAACCAAATATTCATCTTTGCACTACGGGCCTTAGATATTCATCAGGTAATCATTCATCTTTGCACTACAGGCCAAAGATACTCAGTTATATCACCATTTAGGACTGAGGATGATAAAAAATATCTTAAAGAAAATGAATCCAGTGAGATAAAAGGATTAAGATTAGGAATTCGTACTTCAGTTTATTCAAGTTCAAAAATACTCCATAATAATCAATTGTGGAGCAAAATTCAAGAGTGAAGATCAGAACATGGATATAATAAAAGATACTAACCAAAATAGACAACTTGGACAAAGATTTTTTTTTTTAATTTTCTGTGAATAGTACCGTATTCGTGAATAGTGTCGTATACGTGAATAATGTCGTATACGTGAATAGTAACCTCAACATGAAAATGTAGAGATTTCACAAGAAAAATCATACTTCATGAATAGTACTCGTGAATAGTACCGTATTCGTGAATAGTATCGTATACGAGAATAGTACCGTATACGTGAATAATAACCTCGACATGAAAAGGTAAAAATTTCATAATAAAATTCATACCAATATTTTGGCATAATGATATTGAACGAAACATTATTTACGAAGAAAATAACATCCCTTACCTCAAAAGAATATTACTTCTAACTAGAATATCGGATATAATGTTGAAGGAAACTTGTACTGAATAGCAACTCTCAAAGTATCTAAATACTCATAAAAATACGCTCGATATTATATAGAGAGAAAACTTCTGATTTTGGTGTGATTTTCAATTATAACTAAGCACCCTATTTATAGGAAAATGCCGGAACGCCAAAGCAGACTAAAATTTAATAAACTAATATTTTATAAAAATTCTCACACACACCTCTTGACCAAACTCAGCACACCACAAGTGGGGCCCACCAATTTTAAAAAAGTTCACAACAACCAAAAGTGGGGCCCGCTTATGTTTTTAATAAAAATATTTATTTTCGAAACTTCAATAATTCATAATAAATAGCTCTTTTATCAGGAAAAACAAATTTTATGTCCATTCCATAAAAAATTTAATTTTCTACAACTTTGTAGAAGAAAGTTTTTTCAAATTCTAAACAGAAAATGACCGAAATCCACATACGGATGATTTTTAATACCTCCACTCTGACAAAATACTGATAAAACTTCTCAGTATTAATTCTTTCATTTATATCCACATAAAATAAATATTTTTTTATCATATAAATTAATAATTATTTATTCACAAATAATATTACAGAATCACAAGTCGTTCCCAGGAAAGAGGGGGCTTTCCGATAATGATTTCTCCTTATTGGCGCATAATTAGGTGACCAAACCCCTTTCATAGACAGAACTTTCTTAGACATTACTAATAATGTTATTCAAATAATATGAATTATTGATCTGATAATGGAAAATAATGTGCAGTGACAATTATTGAAACAACAATAATATAAAATATCAACGTAGCAATTATTAAATTAATAAAATAAAATATTGAACAGTAATTACTGTAATAATTATTGAGTAGGTAAGAATCAATAATCCAAAAATACTGTGCAATATTGTGTGCTACTGTGCACCCACGCGTATTACTGTACTTTAATCATCGAGTATTTCAACAGTGTTAACGGTAACAATTACGCCGTTATTTATAAAAAAAAATCATACTTGTCATTTTCTTCATCCGACAGTTTTTCGTTATGGGGCCCACAAATGGCTGCGCCATCGTACGAATATTCCCCGATAATAAAAATATTCTACGACCAAACGAATATTCCCTGACAACAATGAATATTTTATAACCACTTACTTATTTTTCAAAATTTATACATTTTACCCATAACTAACCACATTAATCAAATCCACCCCTTACTATTTCAAAATAATGAATAGAGAAAATTTAATTTTATTTATAAAAAGTTGGGGTCTTACAACCTCCCCTCCTTATTAAATTTCGTCCTCGAAATTGACGTACGTACCTGGTGTTTCAAAAAGATAAGGATACCTCGCTTTTATTTTCGATTCCAATTCCCAGGTCATTTCCTCAATAGCATGGTTCCTCCACAAAACTTTGACTTATGGTATAACCTTTGTACGTAGAACATGCTCCTTCCTATCCAAGATCTTGACAGGTACCTCCTCATACATTAAATCTTCGGCTATCTCGTCTGGTTCTAACTCAATAATGTGGTTTGGGTCTTTAACATATTTACAAAGCATAGATATATGAAAAATATTATGAACACGAGACATGCTTGAAGGTAATGCGAGTCTATAGGCCACATTTCCTATTCCATCAAGAATCTCAAATGGACCAACATATCGTGAATTGAGCTTTCCTCTCTTCCCAAATCTTGTAACTCCCTTCCATGGAGCAATACGTAACAATACATGATCCCCAATATTAAATTCCACATCCTTTCGATGAAGATCCGCATAACTCCTTTGTCTATCCTGTGCCGTTTGTATACGTTGCTGGATCATTTGAATCTTTTTTGTAGTCATGCGTACCAATTCTGGTCCCAACAACGTTGCTTCACCCACCTCGTCTCAGCACACTGGAGAACGACACTTTCATCCATACAACGCCTCGAATGGAGCCACACCTATACTTTCCTAATAACTATTATTGTAGGAGAATTCCACCAATGGTAGGAACTTATCCCAACTCCCTTTGAAATCTCAGACATAGAGTCTTAATAGATCTTCAAGAATTTGAATAGTCCTTTTTGATTGCCCATCCGTTTGAGGATGGTATGTCGAACTGAATCGTAAATTCGTGCCCATAGCTTTCTAAAAACTAACCCAAAATTGTGAAGTGAATCTTGGGTCACGATCCAAAACTATAGATACTGGCATACCATGCAACCTTACAATCTCATTCACGTACATACGAGCAAGTCGTTCAAGAGAATAAGTCTCCCGTATCGACAAGAAATGAGCAGACTTAGTTAACCTATCAACTGTGACAACCCCAGAATTTAGAAAATTATTTAAAAGTTTAAAATATGGAATTAAGGTTAAATAATAAACCTAGACAGAAAATAAGTGAATGAATTTGGTATTTTTGGAAAGAAATTTTATGGATTTAAAAATTTTTGTGGTGAATTCTTTAGGATTAAGTATATAAGTGTATATGTTCTGTGTATATGGTTATTTATGTGTACAGTATGTGGTTGAGGGTCAAGGGTTAACCAACTAAGCTATATCGGTGGCAAACCCTAATATTATATTCATAACGTCAACGTTCAGTTAGAAAGTTCTTACGATTGATACGAAACCCTAAAATCAATTCTGGAAACCCTAAATTCTGTTCTGGGAATTTGAAATCCTAATTCGATATATGAAAAACCCTAATTTAGGGGCTTAAAGGCTTAATTGTATTAATTATAATCTAATTAGGGAAATTCTAATAAATATTTAGAAAACCCTAATTTTAAAGTTTTAAACCCTAATTATTTCGTTAGAAACCCTAATTGATAATTAGGTAATTTTAATTTTAATTAGGAAATATTAATCCTAATTAGCAAGCTTGAATAATGATTAGAAAATTTTAATATAATTAGAAAATTCTAATTATAATTTAGAAATATTAAAATTTCTATTTTGAAAACCTAAATTGAAAATATTAGAAAATTAATTTTTGAGAACCTTAGGTTTTAACCCTAAGGGTTAAACCCTAAGGATTAAACCCTAAGGGTTGTAGCCAATGTCTATTATGCCATTAAATTTAGAAAATAAATGTCCAATTTACCCTTTGTGCATTATTGGAGGAAACATGTGAATCTTTCCAAGATATTGGGTGTTGACCAAATCTAGCTACCCCATATGACTGAATTTAGCAAATATCAGCCCCTCATTACCAACCATTTCATTTGCATCCAATTATATAAATAATTGAAGAGAGAGAGAGAAAACCATTATCTAGCTTCATTTGTCCACAAGCATTCAACTGACATTTTCTCTCTCTAGACCCATGAAATTCTGAAATGATTCAGTCCTTTGTATGATCCATAGCAAGTCATGATCAGATCATGAGGATCAGAATCAAGATCAAGCATGAATAAGGTATAAAAATCCTAAATCTTAAAATCTTATGATCTGATGTTAGATGTTGTTAATGATCGGTTAGATATGTGTTATAGGGTGTCTTTTAGTGACCTGGGTTGTTGGATCATGGATCCATAACATCTAGATGCACGAATCTAAAGATTTCTCAAATCTGAAAAAGTTGAAAAAGATGGTCTGACAGCCATATGTAAGGTCCCGTAGATCTTTATCTGTTAGTTGTTTGTTGTGTTTTATGCTAGGGATCTGTTCTACGCCATGTATACTGTAATCTGGAACTAGAAACAGTGTCAAATCTTGTCTAGATCGTAAGACATGATCAGTCAAACCACGTTGACTGATCACGAGAATTGAATTCTGGGCAGCCCAGATTCCCAGAAATCACTGACATCGTTTTTGCAAGCTCTTTATCTTGCTGATCTTTGTTAGTTAAGTCATTTTATTGGTTGAATCTTGTAGCCTGACATGAGTTCTACACATCCATGCTTTTATATTACTAAGACCGTAACCAGAATGAGATTTAATCATGGTCAAACTAAGTTGACCGAACTGCTTGAAGAATAATCTGGAAAACCCAGATTTGTTCATGAACACGTTCCTGACCTCTACTTTGACCAGCCAAAATCGTTAAAACATGATGTTGTTATGTTGATCTGTTGATGTATTATTGTTCCTTGACATCAAGACTATAAGACTGAACCCTTAAAACACAGTTACTAAGCCTGGAACGCGATAATTAAAGGCCCAGAAAGCAGACCCTTGAACAGTTCTTCATTTCTGGGTAACCCAGAAATGAAGAACAGCTCTGACAACATTTTCTGGAGCATAGATATTGCAGGTTGATTATGTTTTGACCATGGAATTTGTTTAGGATTGTAGTACTACATCAATACTACAACATTACCACCATAACTAGCCTAGATAACAACTAAATCTAAGTTTTAATTGTGGTCAAAGTGAGTACCTAGTAGTCTGACATGAAGTTCTGGAAATTGCTCAAGAACACCTATAGCGAAGGTTCTGTCGCTATAGGGCCCTTTAGCGACATTTATTTTAGGAAAATTAATTATTTAATTAAATAATTAGAGAAAATTAGTTTTAAATTATTAAAAATACATAATAAATTACTAGAAATTATTTTAAAGTCCGAAAATTAGTTTTTAATTATTTAGAGTATATTTCATAAATATTTAATATTTTTAGAATATTAAAAGTATTTAATTTATTTAATTATAATATTAAATAAAATATTTAAAAATGATTTTAATACATGAAAAATTATATTATGGTATAAGAAAATATTTTAAGTTATTTTTAATGACTTTTAATATTTTATGATGAATTTCATTAATTAATTAATATTAATGATAATTAATTAATTTAATAAATATATTAAATAAATTATGAAAAAATAGAATTAATGATTTAAAAATCATATAAAAATAATTTAAGTGTTATAAAAATATTGTAAGTTATAAAATATAACTTTTGATATTTTGTCCTGAAAATATTAATATTTTAATATTAAAAGCAATTATCGGATAATGAATTTAAATTGTTTAAAAAATCATATTTAAATCATATAAATATGATTTTAAGGTATTAAAAATACTTTGATATATTATAAATATATTATAATATTATGACATGTATTTCAATAATATTTAATATTAAATAAATATTAATGATAAAGAAATTATGTGGTATTTAATTCATATAAATACGATATTAATGATTGAAAATTCATGATAAATGGTAATAATTACTTGATACATAAGCATTATTTAAGTAACTTATAATTCATTCCGTTTTACTATATAGTTTTATATATTATATAGTTACCTTAAAGTGTCATACTACACTTCCTTTTTTAATGTAGGTACTATATATTATCACATATCTTGCACACACCAATTAAATGAATAATATAATTCTAATTATGTAAATTACTTTGCTTATTCGTATTTTATTATTCACAATAACAATTAATTAATGATATAATATTAATTAATCATTCACTTCTTAATTTATTCATTCCTTAATTAAATTAAACCATTCCAATTTCCATTCTCATGCCACACAAGGCATTTCACAAATCTCATCATAATCTCCACATTTTTCTTAATTCTTATAAATTTGATTTGAATTAATTGAATTACTCATCTCACAACACGTCAATATTTATATTCAAATAAATATTCATTTTCTTATTAATAGCATTACTAATATTTATTCATGAAATTCACGGTTCTTACAACAATAACAACTTAGGAATAGGAACTTGCATATATAAAGATTAGGGTTAGAGAACTTTCTCAATTGAATAATTGATTGAAGAATAGCAGAACGTAAAAATAGTGTTAGGAGACTTTTATAAGTATAACAAAATAACGGTGAAAAGAAAACCTTACTGAATAATAAAGTAGCAAAGGTTAGGAACTTGCCTCGTGCGTAAGCTATAAAATTATAATTCACATTCTCCAATTATCCTACATATATGTCATTTACAATCACAATTTTAATTAGCCACAACACGACCAAATTGCTTAGTTACACATCCGTCTTACATTCTTTAACTCTAGGTTTAATCATACTAATCACATAGCACAACTGAAATCTTTGAGGTCGTAGGATTTAAATCACATTTCCAATTCTTATCAACACCAAACCTCAATTGTTAACAATTAGTTAAGTCACAACCTTACAGTCATCAAACTTGACTTATAATGTGATTATAATCTGGTTTAACAGCATATAATATAATTAACATCTTTTTATGTTTATTAGATTATGTTACAATTACATTTTCTGTACTTGAACAATTAAAAATCTCATTTCTGGGCAATTCTGCTAAGTGGAGCTGCAGCTCCACCATTTGAACTGAATCTGGCGCTGCAGTGCAGATTTTAGGCTTAAGTCTGGCGCTGCAGCGCGACGTGCCAGTTCTGGAATCTAAAGTTCACGAAAAACACAGAACATGGCCATAAAATTCTAATTTCTTTGTTCATACATCAATTTAAGCATACCCAAATACTATAATTCATAAATGATCATTACCCAACCTTTCTAGCATGATTTTAACAACTTAGACAACTTAAACAACCAAATTAAAACTCATAAATTCACTATTTTGTAAAAACTCCCTTTTTATACATCCTTTATGAATTCAATTACTATAAACTCATTTTTCAATCAAATCAGTCCATACAAATTTCGTTCTTTTTGTTTTTACTTGTATAAACATAATCAATCATCAATTCACCGATTAATATGCAATTTAAACAAAAATTTTATACATTTAAGCCATATTCATACATATTTCTTTGTAAACTACAAAACTCCTAATTAAAAATAATTTCATGGATTTGATTACTCTAAATCACATACAAATCATATACAATTGGATTATACATGCTAATAAACATATATAATCAATTTCTTAACAAATTGGCCATCACATTCCATTTAAAGAGAACTAAAATAACTTTCATGGAGAAAACTCAAGAATGTAAATTAAAGCATGGATATAAGAGATTACTCTTGATTGCTTGTTTAGATTAGTAGGAAATGATAGACACTCTTTTAATTCTCCAACTTCTTCTTCTTCAATCTCATAATTCTCTCAAATTTTCTCTCTATTCTCTCTATATTATGTTTTCAGACTTAGCAATATAAAGGTTATACTATACGTATAATATTAATAACTGACGTTCGTGGGTATCAATTAAGCGCACTGAGGCTTTAACTGATCTCATGTCCTCAAGGTCATGTTTGGCTTGTTACTTAATTGTTCCCTTTTTTCATTTATTTTAATTAACTTTTTTATTATAAAGTTTATTCCTCACACTTTAATTAATCAAATTACATTATTTAAATTCAATTAATTTAAATACAATATTATTCATTAAATCAAATTACCATGTAATTAAAATTCTTATTCATTAATTATAACAAATTAATAAATCTCTAATTAATTATTAAATTAATTAGAACAATATTATAATTATTTAACAATTCATTTAATTTAATTATCCCAATTAAATTCACACTTTGAACTATAAAATTATTCAACATTAATTTAATTAATGTTTAACACTTAATCAATTAATCCACAATAATTCCATCAAATATTTATTTATCACAATAAATAAATCAACAAAATACTTATTTAATTCAATAAATATATAAAAATCAAATAGATATAAAAAAAATTTCATTCGTTACAAGTTTCGTCTGCAAGCTTACGAAAACTCTAAGTTGTATAAAGAAAAGGTCAAGAAGTGGCACGACCAGAAGATTTTGAACAGGAAGTTTGAACCGGGCCAAGCTGTGTTATTGTACAACTCTCAACTGAGATTGTTTCCCGAGAAACTCAAATCACGATGGACGGGGCCATTCACCATCAAGACGGTTTACCCACATGGCGCTGTTGAACTCTATAGTAGGAATCCGCTGGAAACATTCAACGTCAACGGGCAACGTCTAAAGCATTATTGGGGTGGTGACATTGATAATCAAGCCACCACGATCACTCTTGCCAATGCGCCATGACACAGGGAGTAGTCAGGCTGAAAGACTTAAAAACAAGCGCTCATTGGGAGGCAACCCAATTTTCTTATTTATTACAGTATTTAGTTTCATATTGCATAATTCAATAGCTTAGTTAATAATGTTAGTAGTGCATAATGTTAGTAGTTAATTAACTTGTTAGTGTGTGGTTACTTAATTCATTCTTGCTCAATTGGTATGCGATTAACTTAAATAATGGTTTTAATGGTTTTCAGGAACAAAGGAGGAAGTTGTACACACGTGCGGATAAAAATAGCAGAAAATCAGAAGTCATGCATGAAGCAGATGCCCGCCCCGGCGGGGGTATTGTAGGCCTGACATGCCCGCCCCGACTGGGGGGGTCTCTGTATTTGCCCGCCCTGGCGGGCTTTTAAAGGTAAAAAGACCCCGCCCTGGTGGGGGTACGGGAGTCCAATTTTTAAAAAACTTCTGTAGATCGTGTCTTCTTCACTCCCATATCACATAACCAAAACCAAAGCAAGAGTAAACCCACGAACTTGCCCCACAAACATCTATTCTCCACCAAATCCGTCCTCTAATGTAATCCTATATAAACCAAACCCCAATTTCTCCTATCCTACACCATATACACATCAAATTTTAGATTTTTAAACACCATTCTCATCATTTTTGGATTTCAAGAAAAGAAGGAGGGGGAAGCTCTACAATTGGTAGTCCATCACCTCAATATCGTCACAGAGTAAAGCAATCAGTGTGGGTAAGCATCTAAATCAGTTTTTCATCATATTTGGCAATTGTTCTTCAATTTGGGACATTGTGGGTCATTGTGCCACACCAAGTGTTTGAGGAATTGAACAAGTGAACATTTGGGAGAATTGTGAACTGCATTGTGATACAATGGCACCAAAAACATCAGTTAAATGTCAACGGGGTGAAGGGACCTCACCACCAACACGCAAGATTAACAAAAGAAAATTTGTCAGTGCCTTAGTGGTTGACAAATATGAGTACTTTACACTGAAGGCGTTGACACCAGAGAGAGGGTTGAGGTCGGACTCTTTCGATGGGCAAATGAGATGACAAATTAATGAACAGGGTTGGGACACGTTCACTGATCAATCGGATCCTGCATTTGTGACAGTCGTGAAGGAGTTCTACGTAAATGTAGACGACAAAGCTCCATTCATTGCATTTGTTCGTGGCAAAAAAGTCACATTCGGTCCGGAGGCTATTAATGAGTTTTACAATGTGTGAGCCCCAACTATTTGTCAGTATGCTCAACTTCAAGATAGCAATCCCAATTATGATCAGATACTTACTGAGATATCAAAATCGGGCACCATGTGGGTGGAAGGAAAGAAAGGAGAGACCCTTTTCATGAGTAAGGATTTGAGTCTGTATGGCAAGATCTGGTATGCCTTCCTATACGCAAAATTGTTTCCATCTACACACACAAGTGAGGTGACTAAAGAAAAGGTATTACTCCTGTATGCAATTGTGAAGGACTTTGATATTGACGTTGGTGCCATCATTAGTTTCTCGATCAGACTCTACTTGCGCGGGCCATTCTCTGGGGGGTTGCCACACCCCTCCCTTATATTTGGACTGTGTAGACAGTCAGGAGTTCGATGGTTAGTGGATGAACCTGTGCATCAGCCACTCCATTTACTAGATTCACGTTTAATTGCTCGATACTCAATCTGGGCTGGAGAGAGTCACATCCTAAAGGGCTACACTACTACAAAACAGTAAATAGATAACGCGTAAAAAACGTTGTGGTTTGTATCCCAGAAACGTCGTGGTTAAGGGTGTCATCTATTTGACATCCTTTATACAATATTTTTAAAACATTGTGGTTTGTCACATTTACAATGTTTTTTCTTAGAAAACGTTATATATTTATTTTCCAGAAATCATTGGATGCTTGAAAACATTGTAGATGGTATGATTCCATAATGTTTTCTGGCTTAAAATGTTGTAATTTGATACATCAGACAACGTTTAGACACATTTATACAACGTTTAGAAGGTGTCATCTATTTGACACCCTTTATACAACGTTTTTAAAACGTTGTAGTTTGACTTAAAAATGTTGTAATACATGCATATAACAACTATTTTTGGATCTCTACCTTAGCAAGCAACAACAGATAATGTTTAAACACATTTATACAACGTTTAGAAGGTGTCATCTATTTAAAGCCAAAATGTATTAAACATTCAAACTATACCAATTACAAATAATATTACTATCCATACATCTCAAATTTAAAATATACTAATTACAAAGAATATTAATACCATACAATACGTTTACATCCCAATAATACCAAACTATCCATACATCTCAAATTCACTTTTCAATATAATTACTACTATATTGAATTGTGAATTTGACTACATTCACAAAATATACCAAACTATCCATAAAATTAAACTACTACCTAATTAAACTATCCATAAAATATGCCTTGTATTCTGCTTACGCCTACAAAGAAGAACAGGAGATATTAATAACATTATACTGGACAAAATAGAAAAGTTAGCAATTTAATGAATTATCATTAAATACAAACATGTATCTGCTTGAACTTGATTTAGCAGAATCCCTTTCAGAAAAAGAAGGTACAACTACAATACAATCCCCAAATAAAGTAAAGAAATAACATGCTTTGGAGATAAGGATGACACAGTCAAGACATGTCAGTCAGTAAGAAACCCCTCGAGCCTTGGTAGTTAAGATCACTGCCCTTCCAAAAGAAAATTACTAATTGCACTCAAGTCTTAGAAAACACAAGTATGGGAAACAAATTAACTGAAAGTCAGCTATCTATAGATGGACCATTTCTGTTACAAACTCAACATAGAATTAATATTTAATTTCTCAATTTGGTAATCGACTTGAACAGAAGGTAAAAAAAGATGCAGCACCAAAACTATAAAAAGATTATTTGATTCCTTTATTTGTCAAAATCTCCTCATGCATTAGTTCAGTTAAACATTAAGGACACTTTAGTGTTGGTAGAGATATCAGGAGTCATGCAGAATATGGCAGATAAAAAAAGAATAAAGAACATATTAAAGAGATTACATGGATCAAACACAAATGTTTCGCATGCATGATTACAACCATGCACTCTCATGAGGTGAACTGTGCTATACATTTCAAGGAAACGAGACTGCCTTACTTGGAATCATACATGGTGATGCTTAAAAGACCTAAAACTAGCTGTCCTTGAACCTCCAAAAGTCCAAAAACATTCTTTGAAGATATTTATTTCACACTTGCAATAAGAAAAAGACAGATCATTTATTCCATATTCCTAAAAGTATAAAGTAAAACCCACAACAGTGTTATAGCTGTTATGAAAATTAATTTGGAACTTTAAACTCATAACAAAAGTATTGTCGACTTGAAGAATTTCAATTGAAACTATAGCTACGTCTCCATGAAAACAAAGGGAAGCAGTGCCATCAGTTAGAAAAAGAAGAGCTTCAACAATTGCTAACTCGTCGTCATGGTTGCTCCAACCAAATAGCAAAGAATATATTAGGCTTCCTTCGACAGAGACATTGAACAAAGGTTCATTGTCAAAACTAGGTTCTGTCACCAACCCAAAAAAGATTCTCACGGAATACTGTCCATTGGCCAGCCTGTTCATATTATAGTAATTTTCAGGACCCTCTAATAGAGGAAAATAGTGAATTGTAGTAAGTAGGCTTTGCAACTTAAAATCCACCCCTGCTCACGCCAAATTATTCTCCATATGTAGAAAGTGTTTGAAAGTTTATCACAAAAATCAAGTGGATTTGGACAAATCTGTCATTTAAGGAATTACAAATGCTATGATACCAGATTTGATTAAAAGTAAGAACTCTGACCTTGATTCGAACACTTAAAATTCGCCCCTGCTCACACCAAATTATTCTCCATATGTAGAAAGTATTTGAAAGTTTATCACAAAAATCAAGTCGATTTGGACAAATCTGTCATTCAAGGAATTGCAAATGCTATGATACCAGATCTGATTAAAAGTAAGAACTCTAACCTTGATTCGGAAGAATAGGTAAAGTTGATGTAGCAACAACAGCTATTTGAACAGATGAAGAAGCAGCGACATTTGCCATCCAACCTACTAAAGCATTAACATTGGTCACCGCTGCTGCAGCAAGCGGAAAGGGCTTCATATGACAATGAAAACAAAAGTTTTATCGGTTGTACATTGATACGTATAACATGGAAAAGGAAAAGGAAGTACAAACAGAAAATTTTTAGGATTGAAGATATCATACACCATGAGCTCCAAGCGGTGTAAAAGCAGTAGGCTTTGCAACTGCAGCAGCTGCAACTGGGACATATATCAATAAAAATATCCACTCATTGCTTATGAAAATAATGCAAGTCTTTTGAATAAAATTAGAAAATGATACAAACAGTTCTACAACAATTAGTGGATATTGTTAGATGTTTCAACAAAAGAAAACTTGAATCACAATTTTTAGCAAGAGAAACAATAAGATAAAGAAAAAGCATAAAAGAAATATATTAAGGAGCAGAGTACAACTTACTTACAGGGTGCAACTTTTAAATACCTAGATAAATCTATCTTGCATATTCCTCTAACAAACAACAACCATACCTTTGGTTAATTAGAGTCCTCAATCTTGATGACTTTAGAGTAGGAAAAACAAGCTTCTCACGAAAAAGCGGATTTGCTTCAATTTGTTTCTTGAGCTCTAGCAGCATTATGCTACGAGCTGTTTTGGTGTCACCATACTTAGATAGTTGCTCATTTTCCCTGACAGCACAGAACATATATTACTTCAACAAATCTGACCAATCGTGACTCATAAATAAACAATGATAAGAATTACCAAGAACATAACTTAAATTACATTTAATTAATATAACTTGTGCAACACATCAGCAAAATAAAAAAATCAAGAAATAAAAGTCCATTCGGTTATTGAATATATCATTGAAAGCAAAAAAAGGAAATTTTCTTAAATTGTACCATTTGTAAGATTTTTATAGCATATTAGTTCCCTGTTATCTCTGAGAACCAATTGACTTGAAAAGAAATTAGAAATTTCGTAATATGCAGTATCTACTAATAAATTAAAGACCTTACCACAACAGTCCATAAACAAACTAAAGACAAGTTGACCTCAACTAGACCAAAGCAATGTATTAAAGATAAGTTGACTGAGTTTTAGTTTTGAAAATGTTAGATAATGACAATTTTGAGCTTCAGGATCAGTCAAGGACAAATTACATCTATAGGACCAGTAAATGACAATTTACAGCTTCAGGACCAGACAACAACAAATTCGAGATCCAAGACCTTTTCTCACCTTAATTGACATGCCAACGGAAAACCAAATAATCTAGGGAATTGATTGCTTTTCACTTTTCTGACCAAGTAAAAGATAGAGGGAAAACTTGCAAATTTACTTTACTACTGTAACAATATTACTTGCAAAATAAAAATATATATTACCTGAAATTCCCAAACGTTAGCAACTGAGTGATTTCTTTATAAAAATCTTCGTTGAATGTTGAGAACACTTTCAAATCATTCACTAGTATATCAACAGCTTTGGCTTTGTCTTGCCTAATAATTTGAAGTACAAATCCAAACACGTTTACAAAAATCAAACCATTTGTAAACAAAGACAATATTTATCAAAATATCAAGACAAGTATATTTTTAATATACCGATCAAGAGCTTCAAGATACTTTTGTTTTCGTATTTCAAAGAATATCTTCATGGAATATCGGTTGTCGTCCACTTTTGTATATCCGGAGAGGTATTTTTCAACTTCATCCCATTCACCAGCATGAACCTTTTCCTCAAAGTACTTCATGTTGAAGAAAAACCTTGATTCACAGTCAACAATTAAAAACCTTTTATCGACAGTCAATTAACTCCTTAAAAAGACACATAATTTTGCTAATTAAAATACACAGTGATCACAAATTAATCCCACATACATGCACAAATACACATACACTTGCATATATAAAATCAGAACTGAATTTTACCTGTTTATGAATAAGTTGGCCATTCAGAGAGTAAATTAACAAATACCCACAAGAGGTACCCAGGGCAAGAACCCTAACATCATCAAACACCAACCATTCAATGGTAGAGATGTATTCGGCCTCAATTAGGGAAAGATTAGGTCAGATCCTGACCCAAGAACTTAACACATCAGAAGCGTTGTTGGACCATTCGAGAAGGAGGATAATGGAGCGGTTGACTAGGGCGAGAGAATGGGTGCCGAGGGCGGATAGGAGGTTAGGGTTTTCGACGAGCCAGCCTTCTTTGCCCGTACCCAGTTCGCCCAGGTCGACATAGGAAATCGAACCCGCATCGGTTGTATGACTTCGTCGAGCCATTATCTTTTAGGGTTAGGGCTTATCGGAATATGGTTGGTTGATCTTAGTAGGATATGGTATCCTTATGAACCAGGTCAGGCCTGAACTCTGGTTTATGGAAAGAGATTATAATAAGAAGGTGAAGTTAACAAAGTGAGTAGTGTTATCAATAACATTGCTAGTTAGAGAAGCCGTGAGTCTGTGACTTCAATTCCTCTAAAACTTCTGTGTTTTTATTTTTTGCTCCGTGTTTTTTACATAGATAACGTCTTTTTTAAAATGTTATCTATTTAAAACCAAAAATTGCCCTTATAAATACATAACATTTTTTTATATGTATCTACAACGTTTTGTTAAAAAATGTTGTAAAAAACACCACAATATTTTTTTTATAAAAACGTCATCTTTTAAGTGTTGTCTTTTTATAGTTTTGTACTAGTGCTAGGATTTATATTTTTCGATGCTTCTGAGGAGGAGGAGGCCGAAGATACCTCTAAGGATGATGACTTTAAAGCTGACAAAATGTCTGAGGGTGCTGAGGACGCTGCAAAGGGTCATCAGTCTACAAAAAATATGTTCAGCTCTCAATTCTGCAGCATGCAGAGACATATTGATGAGAGAGACAGAAAGGAGGATAGGAAGTTGAAGAGAATAGCAGGTCGACAAGATCATGCCTTTGCCACGTAAAATGCTTTCAATGCTTCGTTGGCAGAGGCATTTGCCAGAATGAATCCAACTATTGCTGACCAATTCCAATTTTCGACTCCACAGCCACTGTCATCCTATCCACCATCAGATTCTGACATTGAGGAAATGCCACCACCTCCTGCTTAGTTACAACAGGGAAGTCCTCTTGTGCCTTAACGCTATATTTTAATAATGAGGATATTGTTTATGTTAAGTTTGGGGATCATTAGTTTTTGTTTACTGTTTAGTTATGTGTTCATGTTAAATATGGCATATGTTAGTTTGCACGTGTTAGTTAGTTTTGCATTTGTTAGTTTGTGCTAGTTCATGTTTTCATTACATGTTACTTGCATTGTGACGCTCCCAAAATAGGCCCATATAACCCATTCTGAGTCGTCAAATACATGGTACAAAATTTAAATACAAACTTCATTTATACAACTATTGTCGTGCAAAATACGACAAAACATAGACTGTGAATTTTAATATGAATATTATCTCATAGACAATATCCAAACTCAAATAAAATTCTCATTACAATTATTATCACACTATTTTATAGAATAGTGAGAACTACTATAGCCACTATCTTGGACCATCACTCCATTCCCCGACTAGTCCTAGTTATATTCTCATTTCCTGAAGAGAACAATGAAAGAAAAGGGTGAGCTCAACTAGTCTAGTAAAGAATATTATGACTAAAATAATGTAGAATAAATTATCCTTAGCATTCAACAATGTAAAATCTGATAGAATAGAATAGACAATAAGTTTAGATCAACAACTGCAGCGGAACAAGTAATCCATTAGAAGAGTCAAGTAGAGAATGATGTGACGCCCCCAAAATAGGTTCATTCCACCCAACCCATTCTGAGTCGCCAAATACATGGTACAGAAACAACTACAACTTTATTAATACATTTGTCGTGCAAAATACGACAACACATATACTGTGAGTTTAAATACAAATATTGTCATCTAGACAGTATTCATACCCAATTAAGTACTCATTATACTTATTGATACACTATTTTACAAAATAGTGAGGACTACTAAAATAACTGTCTTGAACCATCATTCCACACCCCGACTAGTACTCGCTACATTCTCGCCTCCTGAGAAGAAAGATGGAACAACAAGGAAAAGGGTGAGCTCAACTAGCCCAGTAAAGAATATTATGACTAAGATAATATACAACAAATTATCGTTAGTCTTCAACAGGGAAAAATTTAATAGAATACAATAGACAACAAGTTTTAAATCAATATTCGCAGCGGAAATAGCAAACCATTAGAAGAGTCAAGTAGAGAATGAGTTCTACTATCTTCTAAGATTTAAAAGTCCATCATCAATATTTTATCCCTGTAACAACAATCAATGACCATCTTTAATCAAATATTCATCTTTGCACTACAGGCCAAAGATATTCATTTGTATCACCAGTCGATCATGTTCATCTCAACACCTGTTCATCTTTACACTACGGGCCAAAGATATTCATCAGAAATCATCAATCTTTGCACTACAGGCCAAAGATATTCAATTATATCATCATTTAGGACTGAGGATGATGAAAAATATTTTAAAGGAAACGAATCCAGTGAAGCAAAAGAACAAATATTAGGGATTCGTATTACAGTTTATTCATGTCCAAAAATACCTCATAAACAATCATAGTGGAGTAAAATTCAAGAATGATCAAAACATGGATACAATCAAAGCTAGTATCCAGAATAGATATTTTGGATAAAAAGAAGAAAATTTCATTTTTCGGTGAATAGTAACTCGTGAATAGTAACTCGTGAATAGTAACTCATGAATAGTAACTCATGAATAGTAACCCCGACATGAAAAGTTCTAAATTTGATAAAAAGTTCAGATCAATACTTCGGCATAATGATATTGAAGAAAATAATATCATTTAAGAAGAAATAACATCCCTTACCTCGAAAAGACGGTACTTCTGACTGGAATACTAGATATAGTGTTGAAGAAAACTTGCATCGTATAGCAACACTCAAAGTATCAAATACTCACAAGAATACGCTCGATATAGAGAGAGAAATAGAGAGAAACTTGTGTTTCTGGTGTGATTTTTAATTCTAACCTAAGCATCCTATTTATAGGAAAATGCTTAGAATACCAAAGTAGAAAATTGAATATAATAATATATTTATAACCAAATTTTCCTTAGCCCACCACATCAAAAACATATTTTTCACACAAATGCACCAAAAATACAAAACATGTTTTAAACAATTTTTGAAACAAAAATCAATTCAAACTCAATAATTCGGAACTTCAATAATTCATAATAAATAGCCCTTTTATCAGAAAATTCGAATCTCGCGAGTTTTTATAGGAAATTCAATTCTCTACAACTTTGCAGAAGAAAGTTTTTCCAAATTCCAAACAGAAATTGACCGAAATCTACAAACGGGCGATTTTACAATCTATAATAAATTTTCGGTCAAGAATTGTGTCCACCAACACACAAAACATGTGTTAAACATTTAATCCAATAAAAATACTTTTCCTCCTCATTTATTCATATATCCCACAATCATTGTAAAAATATCACCATTAATATATTATTAAATTAATATATTTAAATGAATTATTTTATCAGAAAAAGATAAAATATTAATTTTCAACAATTGTCACATTAAAATTTTCTCCATCTATAAAATCAATATTTTCCTCATCATATAAATCAATAATTAATTATACACAAATAATATTACAGAACCACAGTACTGGCAACCAGGCCGTTCCTAGGAAAGAGGGGGCTTTCCAATAAGGATCTCTCCTTACTGGCGCGTAATTAGATGACCAAACCTCTCCTTAGACAGAACTTTCTAGACATTGCCAATAATGTTATCTAATAATATTATTCAGATAATATGAATTATTGTTCCGATAGTAGAAAATACTGTGTAGTGATAATTATTAAAACAACAGTAATATAAAATATCAACGCAGCAATTATTGAATCAATAAAATATAATATTGAACAGTAATTACTGTAACAATTATTGAGTAGTGCCTTCTTGCGTAAGAATCAATAATTGGTGCAATACCGTCTGCTACTGTGCAACAACGCGTATTACTGCGTTTTAACCACCGGGTATTCCAACAGTATTAACGGTAACAACTATGCCGTTATTTATAAACCACTTATTTTTGTCGTTTTCTTCATCCAATCGCTTTCCGTTATGGGGCCCACAAAAGACTGCGCCGTCGTACGAATATTCTCCGACAGTAAGAATATTCCACGACCAAGCGAATATTCCCCGACAATAATGAATATTTTATAACCACTTGCTTATTTAAAATATTTGCGTATTTTACCCATAACTAACCACATTAATCAAATCAACCCTTACTATTTCAGAATAATAAATAGAGGAAATTAAATTTCATTTATTAATAATTTGGGGTCTTACAACCTCCCCTCCTTATGAAATTTCGTCCTCGAAATTGACATACGTACCTGATATTTCGAAAAGGTGAGGACACCTCGCTTTCATTTCCGTTTCCAACTCCCAGGTCATTTCCTCAATAGCATAGTTTCTCCATAAAACTTTAACTTGTGGTATGACCTTCGTGCGTAGGACATGCTCCTTCCTATCAAGAATCTTGACAGGTACCTCCTCGTACATTAAGTCTTCGGCTATCTCATCCGGTTCTAACTCAATAACGTGGTTCGGGTCTTTCACATATTTACGAAGCACAGATATATGAAAAACATTATGAACACGAGACATACTTGGAGGTAACGCGAGTCTATAGGCCACATTTCATACTCGGTCAAGAATCTGAAATGGACCAATAAATCGTGGATTGAGCTTTCCTCTCTTCCCAAATATTGTAACTCCTTCCCATGGAGCTACACGTAATAATACATGATCCATAATATTAAATTCCACGTCCTTCCAATGAAGATTCACATAACTCTTTTGTCGATCCTGTGCTGTTTGTATACGTTGTCGAATCGTTTGGATCTTCTCTGTAGTAATGCGTACCAACTCTGGTCCGAACAATGTTGCTTCACCAACCTCGACCCAGCATACTGGAGATCGACATTTTCTTCCATACAACGCCTCAAATGGAGCCACGCCTATGCTCGCCTGATAACTGTTGTTGTAGGAGAATTCCACCAATGGTAGATACTTATCCCAACTCCCTTTGAGATCTAGGTCACAAAGTCTTAATAGATCTTCAAGAGTTTGAATAGTCCTCTCTGATTGTCCGTTTGTTTGAGGATGGTAAGCTGAACTAAATCGTAAATCCGTGCCCGTAGCTTTTTGCAAGCTAACCCAAAATCTTGAAGTGAATCTTGGGTCACGATCTGAAACTATGGATACTGGCATGCCATGCAACCTCACAATCTCATTCACGTACATACTAGCAAGACGTTCAAGGGAATAAGTCTCCCGTATCGGCAAGAAATGAGCAGACTTCGTTAGTCTATCAACTATGACCCTTTGGCACTTGATGCTCCGCCTTTACACGTTGACAAGTTAAACACCTCAAAATAAACTTTGCAATCTCTCTCTTCATATTGCTCCACCAAAATATATGTCGAAGATCGTGATACATTTTGGTACTCCCAGGATGGATTGCAAACGGTGTGTTGTGTGCCTCCATCATGATCTTGTACTTCACATCAGAGTCGTTAGGAATACAAAGTCTAGAGTGGACTCGAAGTATTCCTTCTTCATCGATTCTCGCTTCCAGAATAGCACCTTCTTGTACTTTCTTCTTCATACGCATCAGCTCCCGGTCTGTGGCTTAAACAACTTTAACTTTATCGATTAAAGTTGATTCTACGCGTATACTTGACATCATCGCACTCGTTCCTGCATATGATCTTCTACTCAATGCGTCAGCTACCGCGTTTGCTTTTTTCAAGATGGTATTGGATGGTATAATCGAAATCTTTTAACAGCTCGAGCCAGCGTCGGTGTCGCATGTTGAATTCTTAGAAGCTCTTCTCGCATTCCTCGGTCCATTCGAAGTTTGTATCTTTTCGAGTCAGCTGAGTTAATGGAGTAGCGATTCGAGAAAATCCTTTTACAAATCTCCGATAATAACCAGCTAAGCCTAGAAAGCTATGTATTTCGATTACTGACTTAGGTTTGCTCTCAACTGTGACTCATATCCCAATCTTGGATAGCACGTCACAATGACACCTATCAGTTTACTACCGCACGAATATGGCGTCCCCTACGGAGAGTCTGGCTTCGGTGCATTCCACAAAAGAAGTCACCAGATAAAGGCTTGGGTACAAACTTCTACAGTTAGGTTTTTAACTCCTGAAGTTCAATAGGAGTCATTCGATATGAGATTTTAGAAGTGCGTTTTGTACCAGATTCAAAGATGATACAAAATTCAATATCACGCATAGGCCAAGAAATTCTTCAGGAAATACGTCAGGGATTTACTAACAATAGAAATATCATTCAAATCTGACGTATTTTTGTTCAAGTCCATAACATAGCTAAGAAAGCTTGACATCCGTTTTTCAATAAACGAATGACTTTACGGCTTGATATGAAAGAGTTTGACTTCAATGGTTTGGTTGCTTGAATTTGAATAACAGGTTGCTTAGGAATATGAAAATTAACAACCTTACGAAAGCAATCAATTTTGGCATGATGAGTAGTTAACCAATCAATTCCTAAAATCATATCAAAAGCAAGTATCTTTAAAGAAATAAGGTCAACAGGTAATGTGATGGTGCCAACTTGGATCAAATAAGATTTATAAACAGTGGATGTAACGAAAGTTTTTCCTAACGGAGTTTCAACAGATAAGTCAAAGTCTAATTTTCTCCGGAGTTAAGTTTAAACGTTGAGCACAAGCAGGAGAAATAAATGAATGGGTAGAACCGGTATCTAATAAGGTATAAACTTCGTAAAAATTTATAATTAACTAACACGTGCTAACTTCGTTCGGGTTCCTCGCATTCTGACCAGTCACGAAAAACGCTCTTCCTGAAACAATCGATTTTATTTTGTCTGTATCCACCTTTGGTGCCGCCGTCCCAGCTGGACTTTATTTCGCTACAGGACAAAATCGAGCTATGTGACCGTCTTTTCCACAACAAAACATACCTTGAAAGGCTTTGAACAATTTGACCTTATATGTCCCTCATCTCCGCATCTGTAGCATCTAACTGGCGGTCGTTCTCCCCCCCTAGAATTTGTTGTTGGTGCTGGTGATGTTGCCGATGTCTTCCCGTTATCGTTAAATCTTATCTTATTAGATCGGGCATCTCTTTCCACAATATCAATGCGTCGTGCGGTTTTTACCCATGCATCATTCATTCTCACTCGTTCCGTTATTGCTTCTTTCAGCTCAGATTCTAGCTTTATCATCTTATACTCTGCCAAAGAGTGCTTCTGTTCAAGCATCACATATCGGGTAACACAAGCTTGAATTGTTGCATCCTTTTGCTCCACGACCGCCTGTCGTTCTTCAGCCTGCTCTTCTAACTCATGAATACGATTTTTTAATTCTACATTTTGATCATATAATACCTCTAATAAACTCTCCTCAGGTACCTCTTCTTCCTCTTCTTCCTCACTCTCGGCTGTTACCTCTACGACTATCTCGGGTGCAACTATTAATTCTTCACTCACCACATGGATATCTCTAATTCCTTCTTCGCCTGACATCACATTATCCTGGTTGGTGATTAGAAGTGTTTTCACGATCTCATTCACTCCATTATTAACATTCTCAGTCGACATTCTCAAATACTGCCATAAAACAAGGGTTAATTTAACAAATTAACATATCACATAATATCCCTATATTATGACCGACCAACAGATAAGCTTAGGTAGGACACACTAGCGAAGGATTTACTCGTCTCTCCCCTCCTAGTTCTATTCCCCGATATCTGCCAGAGATCATATCCCTAAGCTCTGATACCAACTGTGACGCCCCCAAAATAGGTCCATTTCACCCAACCCATTCTGAGTCGCCAAATACATGGTACAGAAACAACTACAACTTTATTAATACATTTGTCGTGCAAAATACGACAACACATATACTGTGAGTTTAAATACAAATATTGTCATCTAGACAGTATTCATACCCAATTAAGTACTCATTATACTTATTGATACACTATTTTACAAAATAGTGAGGACTACTAAAATAACTGTCTTGAACCATCATTCCACACCCCGACTAGTACTCGTTACATTCTCACCTCCTGAGAAGAAAGATGGAACAACAAGGAAAAGGGTGAGCTCAACTAGCCCAGTAAAGAATATTATGACTAAGATAATATACAACAAATTATCGTTAGTCTTCAACAGGGAAAAATTTAATAGAATACAATAGACAACAAGTTTTAAATCAATATTCGCAGCGGAAACAACAAACCATTAGAAGAGTCAAGTAGAGAATGAGTTCTACTATCTTCTAAGATTTAAAAGTCCATCATCAATATTTTATCCCTGTAACAACAATCAATGACCATCTTTAATCAAATATTCATCTTTGCACTACAGGCCAAAGATATTCATTTGTATCACCAGTCGATCATGTTCATCTCAACACCTGTTCATCTTTACACTACGGGCCAAAGATATTCATCAGAAATCATCAATCTTTGCACTACAGACCAAAGATATTCAATTATATCATCATTTAGGACTGAGGATGATGAAAAATATTTTAAAGGAAACGAATCCAGTGAAGCAAAAGAACAAATATTAGGGATTCGTATTACAGTTTATCCATGTCCAAAAATACCTCATAAACAATCATAGTGGAGTAAAATTCAAGAATGATCAAAACATGGATACAATCAAAGCTAGTATCCAGAATAGATATTTTGGATAAAAAGAAGAAAATTTCATTTTTCGGTGAATAGTAACTCGTGAATAGTAACTCGTGAATAGTAACTCATGAATAGTAACCCCGACATGAAAAGTTCTAAATTTGATAAAAAGTTCAGATCAATACTTCGGCATAATGATATTGAAGAAAATAATATCATTTAAGAAGAAATAACATCCCTTACCTCGAAAAGACGGTACTTCTGACTGGAATACTAGATATAGTGTTGAAGGAAACTTGCATCGTATAGCAACACTCAAAGTATCAAATACTCACAAGAATACGCTCGATATAGAGAGAGAAATAGAGAGAAACTTGTGTTTCTGGTGTGATTTTTAGTTCTAACCTAAGCATCCTATTTATAGGAAAATGCTTAGAACACCAAAGTAGAAAATTGAATATAATAATATATTTATAACCAAATTTTCCTTAGCCCACCACATCAAAAACATATTTTTCACACAAATGCACCAAAAATACAAAACATGTTTTAAATAATTTTTGTAACAAAAATCAATTCAAACTCAATAATTCGGAACTTCAATAATTCATAATAAATAGCCCTTTTATCAGAAAATTCGAATCTCGCGAGTTTTTATAGGAAATTCAATTCTCTACAACTTTGCAGAAGAAAGTTTTTCCAAATTCCAAACAGAAATTGACTGAAATCTACAAACGGGCGATTTTACAATCTATAATAAATTTTTGATCAAGAATTGTGTCCACCAACACACAAAACATGTGTTAAACATTTAATCTAACAAAAATACTTTTCCTCCTCATTTATTCATATATCCCACATTCATTGTAAAAATATCCCCATTAATATATTATTAAAATAATATATTTAAATGAATTATTTTATCAGAAAAAGATAAAATATTAATTTTCAACAATTGTCACATTAAAATTTTCTCCATCTATAAAATTAATATTTTCCTCATCATATAAATCAATAATTAATTATACACAAATAATATTACAGAACCACAGTACTGGCAACCAGGCCGTTCCTAGGAAAGAGGGGGCTTTCCAATAAGGATCTCTCCTTACTGGCGCGCAATTAGATGACCAAACCTCTCCTTAGACAGAACTTTCTAGACATTGCCAATAATGTTATCTAATAATATTATTCAGATAATATGAATTATTGTTCCGATAATAGAAAATACTGTGTAGTGATAATTATTAAAACAACAGTAATATAAAATATCAACGCAGCAATTATTGAATCAATAAAATATAATATTGAACAGTAATTACTGTATCAATTATTGAGTAGTGCCTTCTTGCGTAAGAATCAATAATTGGTGTAATACCGTGTGCTACTGTGCAACAACGCGTATTACTGCGTTTTAACCACCGGGTATTCCAACAGTATTAACGGTAACAACTATGCTGTTATTTATAAACCACTTATTTTTGTCATTTTCTTCATCCAATCGCTTTCCGTTATGGGGCCCACAAAAGACTGTGCCGTTGTACGAATATTCTCCGACAGTAAGAATATTCCACGACCAAGCGAATATTCCCCGACAATAATGAATATTTTATAACCACTTGCTTATTTAAAATATTTGCTCATTTTACCCATAACTAACCACATTAATCAAATCAACCCTTACTATTTCAGAATAATAAATAGAGGAAATTAAATTTCATTTATTAATAATTTGGGGTCTTACAAATGATGTCTACTATCTTCTATGATTTAAATGTTCATCATCAATATTTTATCTTTGTAACATAACTCAATAAATATTTCACATCAGCGAATTATCCATGCACTACAGGCCAAAGAGGACTTTCACCACATCATTTGTTTGTAACATTACAAGTCATGATTATACCAATACACAATTCTTGATCATAATCATGCCAATCAACAGTCCATCTATACACTACGGGCCAAAGAGGACTTTCATCACATCATTTGTCTACAACATTACAGGTCATAATTATACCAATACAAAATTCCTGGTCATAATCATACCAATCAACAGTCCATCTATGCACTATGGGCCAAAGATGACTTTCACCACAATATAAACATGAGAATTGTAAGACCCCAACTTATTAATAAATGAAATTAAATTTCCTCTATTTACTATTTTGAAATAGAAAGGGTTGATTTGATTAATGTGGTTAGTTATGGGTAAAATGCGCAAATATTTCAAATAAGCAAGTGGTTATAAATTATTCATTTTTGGTCGGTGAATATTCGTGTGGTCGTAGAATATTCGTACGACGGCGCAGCTATTTGTGGGCCCCATAACGGAAAACGATTGGATGAAGATAACGATAAAAATTGAGTTTTTATAAATAACGACGTAGTTGTTATCATTAACACTGTTGAAATACCCGGTGGTTAAAATACAGTAATACGCGTGGTTGCACAGTAGCACACGGATTGCACAGTATTTTAGAATTATTGATTCTTACGAAGGAAGGCACTATACAATAATTGTTACAGTAGTTACTGTTCAATATTTTATTTTATTGATTCAATAATTATTGCGTTGATATTTTATATTATTGTTGTTTTAATAATTGTTGTTGCACAGTATTTTTCATTATCAGATCAATAATTCATATTATTTAAATAATATTATTAGATAGCATTATTGACAATGTCTAGAAAGTTCTGTCTAAGGAGAGGTTTGATCATCTAATTGCGCATTAGTAAATAGAAATCCTTATTGAAAAGCCCCCTCTTTCCTGGGAACGGCCTGGTTGTCAATGTGATTCTGTAATATTATTTGTGAATAATTATTTATTGATTCATATAATAAGGAAATATTTATTTTATGTGGATATAAATGAGGGATATATTTTTGTGGTTAAAAATGAAGGAGTTAATGTTGAGGTGTTTTATCTGTATTTTTGTCAGAACGAAGGTATTAAAAATCAAATTAGGATTTTTGAGATATTTTGCAAGGGTTATAATTTTTAATCCGACCGTTGGATCGTGGTAATATTTGGATATATTATACATATATAAGTTGAGTATATGTCCACAAATTTTAAACCGTTAAAAATGAATGTATGATTTGTTATGAATTTTACGAGATGACTGGTTCAGAAATTGTTGAATTTTCGGAGTTAATTATTTTGGTGGAAAATTTTAGAATTGGCGGGCCCCACTATTAGTTGGTGAAAAAATGTGCTGAGATTTTTATTCAAATATGGTGGGTGGGAATAGTAGCAGGTAAAGCCATCAGGTTACAGGTTAAGTCTGCTTCGGCGTGCTAACATTTTTATATAAATAGAGGGCTAAGTTAGAATTGAAAATCACACCAGAATTCATAACTTTTCTCTCTTTCTCTCTCTAGATTATTGAGTGTATTTTGTGAGTATTTAGATACTTTGAAAGTTACTATTCAGCACAAGTTTCATTCAGCCTCATATCCGATATTCAGTCAGAAGTACGGTTATTTTAAGGTAAGGGATATTATTTTCTTCTTAAATGATATTATTTTCTTCAATATCATTATGCTGAAATATTGATATGAACTTTTTATCAAATTTAGAACTTTTTGTATTGGGGTTACTATTCACGTATACGACACTATTCACGTATACGGCACTATTCAAGAATACGGCATTATTCACCGAAAAATGAAATTTTCTTCTTTTTGTCCAAGTTGTCTATTATGGTTACTATCTTTGATTGTATTCATGTTTTGATCTTTATTTTTGAATTCTGCTTCACAATTGATTATTATGATGTATTATTGATCTTGGATAAACTGTTATACGAATCCCTACTATTTGTCCTTCTGTCTCACTGGATTCATTTTTTTAAAGATATTTTTCATCATCCTCAGTCTTAAATGATGATATTACTAAATATCTTTGGCCTGTAGTGCAAAGATGTATGATTACCTGATGAATATCTTTGGCCTGTAGTGCAAAGATGAACATGTGTTGAGATGAACATGACCGACTGGTGTTACAAATGATTATCTTTGGCCTGTAGTGCAAAGATGAATATTTGATTCAAGATGTATATTGATTGATGTTACAGGGATAAAATATTGATGATGGACTTTTAAATCTTAGAAGATAGTAGAATTCTTTCTCTACTTAACTCTTCTAATGGTTTGTTATTTCCGCTGCAGTTGTTGATCTAAAACTTGTTGTCGATTATATTCTATCAGATTTTTCCCTGTTGAATACTAATGATAATTCGTTGTATATTATCTTAGTCATAATATTCTTTACTGGGCTAGTTGAGCTCACCCTTTTCTTTTTTGTTCTATTTTTCTTCTCAGGAGGTGAGAACATAGCAGAATCTAGTCGGGGTATGGAGTGATGGTTCTAGAAAGATGTTTTAGTTGTCCTCACAATTTCTGTAAAATAGTGTTTGAATAATTGTAATGAGGACTTATTTGAGTGTGGATATTGTATAAAAGACAATATTTGTATTTAAACTCACAGTATGTGTTGTCGTATTTTGCACGACAATTATATTATTGAAGTTGTAGTTTGCTTTTTGTACCATGTATTTGGCAACTCAGAATGGGTGTTGTATACCTATTTTGGGGTTGTCACGAGAATGATGACAATGATATAAGAAATCAATCAAGTGAGATCAAGAATAAATATTAAAGATTAATAATTCAATTTATTCAGAGTTTAAGAATATCCAAATTGTCAACATGATAATTAATTGTGAAGTAAATTCAAGAATGATATTCATGTATTAAAAATAATTTGGACAGAAAAAAAACTAATTTTGTCGTGAATAGTACCCCATGAATAGTATCGTATGAATAGTATCGTATGAATAGTATCGTATAATTAGTACTGTAATAACCAATGAATAGTACCTCGAGTGAATAGTACTCGAGAGAATAGCACCCTAAATGAAAATATTGAAATTTAATAAGAAAGTTCAGACCAATATTCCAATGAAACGATACTAGATGAAGCGCAAAATTCAAGGATATTCTACTAATTTCATAGATTATAGAAGTAATACTTATCAAAATAAGTGTAGATTTAGGAATATGAAACGAAATAATATTACTTACATACTATAGAGTATGGAAGAAAATAATATTTCCTACGAATATTGAACAAAAATAATATCCCTTTCCTTAGTAGGAGAGTAATTATAGTAGAGATATTCTTGAAGAAAACTTGCACTATTTGCTATACTCAAAGTATCCTTATGCTTAAAAGAAATACACACAATATTATAGCACAAAAATTCTCTGATTCTGGTGTGATTTTTATTTCTTAATTAAGCATCCTATTTATAGGAGAATGGCAGGGCATTATTTGAATATAATCACGGGTGAACAGTAAGGGGTTCACGGGCGCAGAAAATTCAGCGAAAATCTGATTTTTACTATTCATTACTGTGCAATAAAATATTCTAATAAAACAAAAGCTTTATATATAATATAAAAAGTATTCTATTTTATATAAAAAAAATTCTATTTTATTACTATTATAATAATAATAAAACAAAACTGAGATAACTTTCTATCGGCGATTTTGAAAAATGAGTAAGTGGAGGTCCATGTAATAAGTCAAACTTACAACAAATACTTCATGAAAAACCCCTCTATTTATATTAAAAATTGAATAAATATTTACCACAAATCACTTATGTAAGACCCCGAATTTTATGAAATAAAAGTATTCAATTTTTCTTATAATTACTATTCAGTAAATGGTTAAATTGATAAAAGTTTAAAGTTAAGGGTGATATATGAATTTTTTTTCAAAATACACAAGTGGTTATAAAATATTCATTGTTGTCGGGGAATATTCGTTTGGTCGTGGAATATTCTTTCTGTCGGGGAATATTCGTACGACGGCGCAGCCATTTGTGGACCCCATAACAGAATAACTGTCGGGTTAAGAAAATGACAAATTTGAGTTTTTACAAATAACAGCGTAGTTGTTACCGTTAACACTGTTGGAATACCCGGTGGTTAAAATACAGTAATACGCGTTATTGCACAGTAGCACACGGTATTGCACAGTATTTTTGAAATTATTGATTCTTACGTAGGAAGGCACTACTCAATAATTGTTACAGTAATTACTGTTCAATATTTTATTTTATTGATTCAATAATTGCTACGTCGAAATTTTATATTATTATTGTTCAATAATTGTCACTGCATAGTATTTCTCATTATCAGATCAATAATTCATATTATTTGAATAATATTATTAGATAACATTATTGACAATGTCTAGAAAGTTCTGTCTAAGGAGAGGTTTGGTCACCTAATTGCGCGCCAATAAGGATAAATCCTTATTGGAAAGCCCCCTCTTTCCTGAGAACGGCCTGGTTGTCATAAATGTGATTCTGTAATATTATCTGTGAATAATTAATTATTGATTCATATGATAAGGAAATATTTATTTTATGTGGATATAAATGAGGGATATATTTTTGTGGTTAAAAATGAATGAGTTAATGTTGAGGCGTTTTATCTGTATTTTTGTCGGAACGGAGATATTAAAAATTAAATTAGGGTTTTTGAGATATTTTGCGAGGGTTATAATTTTTAATCTGACCGTTGGATCATGGTAATATTTGGATATGTTATACATATATAAGTTGAGTATATGTCCACAAATTTTGAATCGTTAAAAATGAACGTATAATTTGTTATGAATTTTACGAGATGACTGATTCAGAAATTGTTGAATTTTCGGAGTTAATCATTTTGGTGGAAAATTCTAGAATTGGTGGGCCCCACTCTTGGTTGGTAAAGAAATGTACTGAGATTTTTATTCAAATGTGGTGGGTGGGAATAGTAGCAGGTAAAGCCATCAGGTTGCAGGTTAAGTCTACTTCGGCGTGCTAACATTTTCCTATAAATAGAGGGCTAAGTTAGAATTGAAAATCACACCAGAAACATAAGTTTTCTCTCTTTCTCTCTCTATATTATGAAGCATATTTTGTGAGTATTTAGATACTTTGAGAGTTGCTATTCAGTGCAAGTTTCCTTCGGCTTTGCATTCCAGTCAGAAATACTGCACTTTTGAGGTAAGGGATAGTAAGGGATAGTAAGGGATTTTAAGGGTTGTTATGTTTTTCAGTTTCGTAATTTTTCTGACCTTCAAAAATTCTGGAAAAATTTGAAATGATATTTTGATGAGTTTTCTTAATTGTGTCCAAAAATGGTGATTTTTGGATGTATAGATTAAGAGTTATGAATTTTATGAGAAAAGACTATTTTAAAAGTAACCGCTTATAACTCCTTGTGGTTAACTCCAAAATTGATGAAATTTTTATTGGGAGTACATCTATATAATTTTAGTGTACTCTGTGAATTTTGGAATTTTTGGATAAAAGGACAAAAATGTCTAAATATTCGGTTGTTTTGCCCATATGAAAAATAGTAAATGACTTTTAAAAATTCTGAAAAAAATATATGTTCACTATGGGACTATATTATACTAAATCCCAAAAAAAAAAATATTTTTGAAACTGATTTGGTATTTTTTAATGAAAATGGTCTAGTTATGAGTAAATGAATTAAATATGTTTTGTGAAGAAAGAAAATTAGAAAATAAGATTTTATGGCTTGGGAATCCTATATGAGGTATATGCAGATTTTTTATGAGGGTTTTGGTTATTGATGATGAAATCGTAAGAGTTGGCATTTTATGATGATTAAATGCATTAATTAGTAAAGTGTAAACAATTTAAATAAATTGTTTATAAGCTTAAGAAATATTATTCTTTCAATATCATTATACCGAAATATTGGTATATATATTATTGTGAAATTTCTACCTTTTTCATGTCGGGGTTACTATTCACGAGTTACTATTCATGAGTTACTATTCACGAGTTACTATTCATGAGTTACTATTCACGAGTTACTATTCACGACAAAATTGGTTTCTTTTTCTAACCAAATTATAGTTGATTTATGAATATTACTCTTGAAATTAAATCTATATGTTAATCATATTGTTTTTATTATCATATATAACATTTTTATAACCCTGATGTTAAAATTCTCTTTCACTTGAGTGTAAAGATGGGTAAATTATTGGTATGATCGTGACTGAGGAATATCTTTGGCCTGTAGTGCAAAGATGAATTGTCAACTGGTATGATCGTGACCATTGAATTTATAATTGAATATCTTTAGCTTAAGTGTAAAGATGAATTGATTAACATGGTTATTGTTTATATAAATTCTGAAATGATTATATATTTCTTTGAGATATGAATATATTTGGCTTGTAGTGCAAATTTAAACTGTTGAGGAATATCTTTGGCCTGTATTGCAAAGATGAATTGTTGATGAATATCTTTGGCCCATAGTGCAAAGATGACCTGTTATTGAATATCTTTGGCCAGTAGTGCAAAGATGAACTGTTGACGAATATCGTTGGCCCGTAGTGCAAAGATGAATTTATTAGTATGATTATGAACAGGAACTGTGATTTGGTATAACCGTGATCTTTGATGTTTCAGGTAAAGACATGTGATGAAAATTATCTTCGTCCTAGATGCGAAGAGGAATTTAGAATCACAATTATGATTATGAGTTATTTATATGATTGTGGACCAGAACTGTTGATTGATGTTACAGGAATAAAACATTGTTGATGGATTTTTAACATGGAGAAGATAATAGACTTTATGGTCTATTTGACTCTTCTAATGGATTGCTCGTTCCGCCGCAACTATGGTTGAAAATTTTTATCATCTACCATATGTTCTAAATCTCTGATTTATTACTGATGAAGACTATTGATAATTTATTTATCTTTAGTCATGATATTCTTTACTGGGCTAGTTGTGCTCTGAAACGACCCCAAAATAGGTCCATTCCACCCAACCCATTCTGAGTCGTCAAATACATGGTACAGAAAACAACTACAACTTTATTACAACAATTGTCGTGCAAAATACAACAACACATATGCTGTGAGTTTGAATACAAATATATACCAAATGTGACTCATGTTCCAACCGTGGACATCACCTCACAATAACACCTTACATAAAGGTATAGTCAAAAACTGTTTTAGAAATTAGAATCTTTGGGAAGTGCTCAAGGAAACCTTCGTACATGGGAGGCCACGCATCTAGGTTATGATAGATATCATATGGCCACAGAATTATCCTTGGTTGACCCAATAGACCCCAAAGAAAAACGAGAAGATTACTGTCATATTCTTCCCAATGGTGAGTCTTCTCTTGACTTATCATTATCTCCACTGTCTCTAATTGAGAATTATACTTCAAACAAACACCAAGATTATATAGGTAGTGCCCATAGATATACTCAGCAAGTGGATGAGCACAACCCTGTCCTATGATGACACGAGGTTGTATGTCATTAGACATCTTGTATGATAGTGACAAAACACCCTTCCAACGTTGGGTTCGCCTCACCCTATTTTTTTCACCAAATATAACTACTAAATGATGACCACCGTTCTATTCCCTTGTTACCCCCGCTCGACCCAGCTACACTCTTATTACCTGAAAAGAATTGTGAAGCAAAAGGGTGAGCACAACTAGCTCAGTAAAGAATATCATGACTAAAGATAATTAAATTATCAATAGCCTTCATCAATAATAAATCAGAGATTTAGAACATATGGTAAATGATAAAAATTTCAACCATAGTTGCAGCGGAACGAGCAATCCATTAGAAGAGTCAAATAGACCATAAAGTCCATTATCTCTTCCATGTTAAAAATCCACCAACAATGTTTTATCCATGTAACATCATTCAATAGTTCATTTCCACAATCATATGAATAACTCATAATCATAATTGTGACTATAAATTTTTCTTCGCACCCAGGACGAAGAATATTTTCATCACCTGTCTTTACCTGAAACATCAAAGATCATGGTTATACCAAATCACAGTTCCTGTTTATAATCATACTAACAAATCCATCTTTGCACTACGGGCCAAAGATATTCATCAACAAATCATCTTTGCACTACAGGCCAAAGATATTCAACAACAGTTCATCTTTGCACTACAGGCCAAAGATATTCATCAACAGGCCATCTTTGCACTACATGCCAAAGATATTCATCAACAATTCATATTTGCACTACAGGCCAAATATATTCATATCTCAAAGAAATATATAATCATTTCAGAATTTATATAAACAATAATTATAACCATGTTGATCAATTCACCATTGCACTTAAGCTTAAGATATTCAATTATAAATTCAATGGTCATGATCATACCAGTCACAATTCAACTTTGCACTACAGGCCAAAGAGAACCCTAGTCATGATCATACCAATAATCTATCCATCTTTACACTCCAGTGAAAGAGAATTTCAACATCAGGGTTATAAAAATGTTATATATGATGATAAAAATAATATGATTAACATATTGTTTTAACCTCAAGAGTAATATTCGTAACTCATGAATAGTAAATCGTGAATAGTAACTCATGAATAGTAACCCCGACACAAAAGATAAAAATTTCACAATAAAATCCATTACTATCCCTTACTATCCCTCACAATCCCATACAATCCCTTACCTCAAAAGAGCAGTACTTCTGACTGGATATCAGATATGATGCTGAAGGAAACTTGCATTGATGAATAGCAACTCACCAAGTATCTAAAAACTCACAAAATATGCTTCATAATATAGAGAGAGAAAGAGAGAAAGCTTATGTTTCTGGTGTGATTTTCAATTCTAACATAGCCCTCTATTTATAGGAAAATTTTGGTAGGTTTGACCTGCAACCTGATGGCTTTACCTGCTACTATTCCCACCCACCACATTTGAAATATAATTCAGCACATTTCTTCACCAACCACAAGTGGGGCCCACCAATTCTAGAATTTTCCACCAAAATGATAAACTCCGAAAATTCAACAATTTCTGAACCAGTCATCTCGTAAAATTCATAATAAATCATACGTTCATTTTTAACGGTTCAAAATTTGTGGGCATATACTCAACTTATATATGTATAACATATCCAAATATTACCACGATCCAACGGTCGGATTAAAAATTATAACCCTCGCAAAATATCTCAAAAACCCTAATTTTTAACACCTCCATTCCAACAAAATACTGATAAAAACCTCAACATTAACTCCTTCATTTTTAACCACAAAAATATATCCCTCATTTATATCCACATAAAATAAATATTTCCTTATCATATGAATCAATAATTAATTATTCACAAATAATATTACAGAATCACATTTATGACAACCAGGCCGTTCCCAGGAAAGAGGGGGCTTTCTAATAAGGATTTCTCCTTACTAGCGCGCAATTAGATGACCAAACCTCTCCTTAGACAGAACTTTCTAGATATTGCCAATAATGTTATCTAATAATACTATTCAAATAATATGAATTATTGATCTGATAATGGGAAATACTGTGCAGTGAAAATTATTGAACAACAATAATATAAAATTTCAACGTAGCAATTATTGAATCAATAAAATAAAATATTGAACAGTAATTACTATAACAATTATTGAGTAGTGACTTCTTACGTAAGAATCAATAATTTCAAAAATACTATGCAATACCGTGTGCTACTGTGCAATAACGCGTATTACTGTATTTTAACCACCGGGTATTCCAACAGTGTTAACGGTAACAACTACGCCGTTATTTGTAAAAACTTAAATTTGTCATTTTCTTCACCCGACAGTTATTCTGTTATGGGGCCCACAAATAGCTGCGCCGTCGTACGAATATTCCCCGACAGAAAGAATATTCCACGACCAAACGAATATTCCCCGACAACAATGATTATTTTATAACCACTTGTGTATTTTGAAAAAAATTCATATATCACCCTTAACTTTAACATTTATCAATTAAACCATTTACTGAATAGTAATTATAAGAAAAATTGAATACTTTTATTTCATAAAATTCGGGGTCTTACAATCTCCCCTCCTTATGAAATTTCGTCCCCGAAATTTACGTACCTGGTATTTCAAAGAGTTGAGAATACCTTCCTTTCATTTCAGATTCCATCTTCCCTGTCATCATAATTTCTCCATTGCTCATCTCCTGTATTTCAAATATCATTCTAGAATACAGCTTCAAAACAAGGGTTAATTTAACAAATTAACATATCACATAATATCCCGATATTATGACTGACCAACAAATAAGCTTAGGTAGGACACACTAGCGAAGGATTTACTCGTCTCTCCCCTCCTAGTTGTATTCCCCGATCTCCGCCAGAGATCATATCCCTAAGCTCTGATACCAAATGAAACTCTGGACACCAACCTATGTCAGCACCTTACATTGATACATATCAGTTTGCCACCGCAGAACGGCGTCCCCTACGGAGAGTCTGGCTTCGGTGCATCCCCCATCAACAGGAAGTCACCAGCGAGAGGCTCGGGGCTCTTTACTTATAGCTCTGATACCAAATGAAACGACCCCAAAATAGGTCCATTCCACCCAACCCATTCTGAGTCGTCAAATACATGGTACAGAAAACAACTACAACTTTATTACAACAATTGTCGTGCAAAATACAACAACACATATGCTGTGAGTTTGGATACAAATATATACCAAATGTGACTCATGTTCCAACCGTGGACATCACCTCACAATAACACCTTACATAAAGGTATAGTCAAAAACTGTTTTAGAAATTAGAATCTTTGGGAAGTGCTCAAGGAAACCTTCGTACATGGGAGGCCACGCATCTAGGTTATGATAGATATCATATGGCCACAGAATTATCCTTGGTTGACCCAATAGACCCCAAAGAAAAACGGGAAGATTACTGTCATATTCTTCCCAATGGTGAGTCTTCTCTTGACTTATCATTATCTCCACTGTCTCTAATTGAGAATTATACTTCAAACAAACACCAAGATTATATAGGTAGTGCCCATAGATATACTCAGCAAGTGGATGAGCACAACCCTGTCCTATGATGACACGAGGTTGTATGTCATTAGACATCTTGTATGATAGTGACAAAACACCCTTCCAACGTTGGGTTCGCCTCACCCTATTTTTTTCACCAAATATAACTACTAAATGATGACCACCGTTCTATTCCCTTGTTACCCCCGCTCGACCCAGCTACACTCTTATTACCTGAAAAGAATTGTGACGCAAAAGGGTGAGCACAACTAGACCCCAAAATAGGTCCATTCCACCCAACCCATTCTGAGTCGTCAAATACATGGTACAGAAAACAACTACAACTTTATTACAACAATTGTCGTGTAAAATACAACAACACATATGCTGTGAGTTTGGATACAAATATATACCAAATGTGACTCATGTTCCAACCGTGGACATCACCTCACAATAACACCTTACATAAAGGTATAGTCAAAAATTGTTTTAGAAATTAGAATCTTTGGGAAGTGCTCAAGGAAACCTTCGTACATGGGAGGCCACGCATCTAGGTTATGATAGATATCATATGGCCACAGAATTATCCTTGGTTGACCCAATAGACCCCAAAGAAAAACGAGAAGATTACTGTCATATTCTTCCCAATGGTGAGTCTTCTCTTGACTTATCATTATCTCCACTGTCTCTAATTGAGAATTATATTTCAAACAAACACCAAGATTATATAGGTAGTGCCCATAGATATACTCAGCAAGTGGATGAGCACAAGCCTGTCCTATGATGACACGAGGTTGTATGTCATTAGACATCTTGTATGATAGTGACAAAACACCCTTCCAACGTTGGGTTCGCCTCACCCTATTTTTTTTCACCAAATATAACTACTAAATGATGACCACCGTTCTATTCCCTTGTTACCCCCGCTCGACCCAGCTACACTCTTATTACCTAAAAAGAATTGTGAAGCAAAAGGGTGAGCACAACTAGCTCAGTAAAGAATATCATGACTAAAGATAATTAAATTATCAATAGCCTTCATCAATAATAAATCAGAGATTTAGAACATATGGTAAATGATAAAAATTTCAACCATAGTTGCAGCGGAACGAGCAATCCATTAGAAGAGTCAAATAGACCATAAAGTCCATTATCTCTTCCATGTTAAAAATCCACCAACAATGTTTTATCCATGTAACATCATTCAATAGTTCATTTCCACAATCATATGAATAACTCATAATCATAGTTGTGACTATAAATTTTTCTTCGCACCCAGGACGAAGAATATTTTCATCACCTGTCTTTACCTGAAACATCAAAGATCATGGTTATACCAAATCACAGTTCCTGTTTATAATCATACTAACAAATCCATCTTTGCACTACGGGCCAAAGATATTCATCAACAAATCATCTTTGCACTACAGGCCAAAGATATTCAACAACAGTTCATCTTTGCACTACAGGCCAAAGATATTCATCAACATGCCATCTTTGCACTACATGCCAAAGATATTCATCAACAATTCATATTTGCACTACAGGCCAAATATATTCATATCTCAAAGAAATATATAATCATTTCAGAATTTATATAAACAATAATTATAACCATGTTGATCAATTCACCATTGCACTTAAGCTTAAGATATTCAATTATAAATTCAATGGTCATGATCATACCAGTCACAATTCAACTTTGCACTACAGGCCAAAGAGAACCCTAGTCATGATCATACCAATAATCTATCCATCTTTACACTCCAGTGAAAGAGAATTTCAACATTAGGGTTATAAAAATGTTATATATGATGATAAAAATAATATGATTAACATATTGTTTTAACCTCAAGAGTAATATTCGTAACTCATGAATAGTAAATCGTGAATAGTAACTCATGAATAGTAACCCCGACACAAAAGATAAAAATTTCACAATAAAATCCATTACTATCCCTTACTATCCCTCACAATCCCATACAATCCCTTACCTCAAAAGAGCAGTACTTCTGACTGGATATCAGATATGATGCTGAAGGAAACTTGCACTGATGAATAGCAACTCACCAAGTATCTAAAAACTCACAAAATATGCTTCATAATATAGAGAGAGAAAGAGAGAAAGCTTATGTTTCTGGTGTGATTTTCAATTCTAACATAGCCCTCTATTTATAGGAAAATTTTGGTAGGTTTGACCTGCAACCTGATGGCTTTACCTGCTACTATTCCCACCCACCACATTTGAAATATAATTCAGCACATTTCTTCACCAACCACAAGTGGGGCCCACCAATTCTAGAATTTTCCACCAAAATGATAAACTCCGAAAATTCAACAATTTCTGAACCAGTCATCTCGTAAAATTCATAATAAATCATACGTTCATTTTTAACGGTTCAAAATTTGTGGGCATATACTCAACTTATATATGTATAACATATCCAAAAATTACCACGATCCAACGGTCGGATTAAAAATTATAACCCCCGCAAAATATCTCAAAAATCCTGATTTTTAATACCTCCATTCCGACAAAAATACGGATAAAAATCTCAACATTAACTCCTTCATTTTTTAACCACAAAAATATATCCCTCATTTATATCCACATAAAATAAATATTTTCTTATCATATGAATCAATAATTAATTATTCACAAATAATATTACAGAATCACATTTATGACAACCAGGCCGTTCCCAGGAAAGAGGGGGCTTTGCAATAAGAATTTCTCCTTACTAGCGCGCAATTAGATGACCAAACCTCTCCTTAGACAGAACTTTCTAGACATTGCCAATAATGCTATCTAATAATATTATTCAAATAATATGAATTATTGATCTGATAATAGAAAATACTGTGCAGCAACAATTATTGAAATAAAAATAATATAAAATATCAACGCAGCAATTATTGAATCAATAAAGTAAAATATTGAACAGTAATTACTGTAACAATTATTGAGTAATGCCTTCTTACGTAAGAATCAATAATTTCAAAAATACTATGCAATACCGTGTGCTACTGTGCAATAACGCGTATTGCTGTATTTTAACCACCGGGTATTCCAACAGTGTTAACGGTAACAACTACGTCGTTATTTGTAAAAACTCAAATTTGTCGTTTTCTTCACCCGACAGTTATTCGTTATGGGGCCCACAAATAGCTGCGCCGTCGTACGAATATTCCCCGACAGAAAGAATATTCCACGACCAAACGAATATTCCCCGACAACAATGATTATTTTATAACCACTTTATATTTCCACCCAACCCATTCTGAGTCGTCAAATACATGGTACAGAAAACAACTACAACTTTATTACAATAATTGTCGTGCAAAATACAACAACACATATGCTGTGAGTTTGGATACAAATATATACCAAATGTGACTCATGTTCCAACCGTGGACATCACCTCACAATAACACCTTACATAAAGGTATAGTCAAAAACTGTTTTAGAAATTAGAATCTTTGGGAAGTGCTCAAGGAAACCTTCGTACATGGGAGGCCACGCATCTAGGTTATGATAGATATCATATGGCCACAGAATTATCCTTGGTTGACCCAATAGACCCCAAAGAAAAACGAGAAGATTTCTGTCATATTCTTCCCAATGGTGAGTCTTCTCTTGACTTATCATTATCTCCACTGTCTCTAATTGAGAATTATACTTCAAACAAACACCAAGATTATATAGGTAGTGCCCATAGATATACTCAGCAAGTGGATGAGCACAACTCTGTCCTATGATGACACGAGGTTGTATGTCATTAGACATCTTGTATGATAGTGACAAAACACCCTTCCAACGTTGGGTTCGCCTCACCCTATTTTTTTCACCAAATATAACTACTAAATGATGACCACCGTTCTATTCCCTTGTTACCCCCGCTCGACCCAGCTACACTCTTATTACCTGAAAGGAATTGTGAAGCAAAAGGGTGAGCACAACTAGCCCAGTAAAGAATATCATGACTAAAGATAATTAAATTATCAATAGCCTTCATCAATAATAAATCAGAGATTTAGAACATATGGTAAATGATAAAAATTTCAACCATAGTTGCAGCGGAACGAGCAATCCATTAGAAGAGTCAAATAGACCATAAAGTCCATTATCTCTTCCATGTTAAAAATCCACCAACAATGTTTTATCCATGTAACATCATTCAATAGTTCATTTCCACAATCATATGAATAACTCATAATCATAATTGTGACTATAAATTTTTCTTCGCACCCAGGACGAAGAATATTTTCATCACCTGTCTTTACCTGAAACATCAAAGATCATGGTTATACCAAATCACAGTTCCTGTTTATAATCATACTAACAAATCCATCTTTGCACTACGGGCCAAAGATATTCATCAACAAATCATCTTTGCACTACAGGCCAAAGATATTCAACAACAGTTCATCTTTGCACTACAGGCCAAAGATATTCATCAACAGGCCATCTTTGCACTACATGCCAAAGATATTCATCAACAATTCATATTTGCACTACAGGCCAAATATATTCATATCTCAAAGAAATATATAATCATTTCAGAATTTATATAAACAATAATTATAACCATGTTGATCAATTCACCATTGCACTTAAGCTTAAGATATTCAATTATAAATTCAATGGTCATGATCATACCAGTCACAATTCAACTTTGCACTACAGGCCAAAGAGAACCCTAGTCATGATCATACCAATAATCTATCCATCTTTACACTCCAGTGAAAGAGAATTTCAACATCAGGGTTATAAAAATGTTATATATGATGATAAAAATAATATGATTAACATATTGTTTTAACCTCAAGAGTAATATTCGTAACTCATGAATAGTAAATTGTGAATAGTAACTCATGAATAGTAACCCCGACACAAAAGATAAAAATTTCACAATAAAATCCATTACTATCCCTTACTATCCCTCACAATCCCATACAATCCCTTACCTCAAAAGAGCAGTACTTCTGACTGGATATCAGATATGATGCTGAAGGAAACTTGCACTGATGAATAGCAACTCACCAAGTATCTAAAAACTCACAAAATATGCTTCATAATATAGAGAGAGAAAGAGAGAAAGCTTATGTTTCTGGTGTGATTTTCAATTCTAACATAGCCCTCTATTTATAGGAAAATTTTGGTAGGTTTGACCTGCAACCTGATGGCTTTACCTGCTACTATTCCCACCCACCACATTTGAAATATAATTCAGCACATTTCTTCACCAACCACAAGTGGGGGCCCACCAATTCTAGAATTTTTCACCAAAATGATAAACTCCGAAAATTCAACAATTTCTGAACCAGTCATCTCGTAAAATTCATAATAAATCATACGTTCATTTTTAACGGTTCAAAATTTGTGGGCATATACTCAACTTATATATGTATAACATATCCAAAAATTACCACGATTCAACGGTCGGATTAAAAATTATAACCCCCGCAAAATATCTCAAAAATCCTGATTTTTAATACCTCCATTCCGACAAAAATACGGATAAAAATCTCAACATTAACTCCTTCATTTTTTAACCACAAAAATATATCCCTCATTTATATCCACATAAAATAAATATTTTCTTATCATATGAATCAATAATTAATTATTCACAAATAATATTACAGAATCACATTTATGACAACCAGGCCGTTCCCAGGAAAGAGGGGGCTTTCCAATAAGAATTTTTCCTTACTAGCGCGCAATTAGATGACCAAACCTCTCCTTAGACAGAACTTTCTAGACATTGCCAATAATGCTATCTAATAATATTATTCAAATAATATGAATTATTGATCTGATAATAGAAAATACTGTGCAGCAACAATTATTGAAACAAAAATAATATAAAATATCAACGCAGCAATTATTGAATCAATAAAGTAAAATATTGAACAGTAATTACTGTAACAATTATTGAGTAATGTCTTCTTACGTAAGAATCAATAATTTCAAAAATACTATGCAATACCGTGTACTACTGTGCAATAACGCGTATTACTGTATTTTAACCATCGGGTATTCCAACAGTGTTAACGGTAACAACTACGCCGTTATTTGTAAAAATTTAAATTTGTCGTTTTCTTCACCCGACAGTTATTCGTTATGGGGCCCACAAATAGCTGCGCCGTCGTACGAATATTCCCCGACAGCAAGAATATTCCACGACCAAACGAATATTCCCCGACAACAATGATTATTTTATAACCACTTGTGTATTTTGAAAAAAATTCATATATCACCCTTAACTTTAACATTTATCAATTAAACCATTTACTGAATAGTAATTATAAGAAAAATTGAATACTTTTATTTCATAAAATTCGGGGTCTTACAATCTCCCCTCCTTATGAAATTTCGTCCCCGAAATTTACGTACCTGGTATTTCAAAGAGTTGAGAATACCTTCCTTTCATTTCAGATTCCATCTTTCCTGTCATCATAATTTCTCCATTGCTCATCTCCTGTATTTCAAATATCATTCTAGAATACAGCTTCAAAACAAGGGTTAATTTAACAAATTAACATATCACATAATATCCCGATATTATGACTGACCAACAAATAAGCTTAGGTAGGACACACTAGCGAAGGATTTACTCGTCTCTCCCCTCCTAGTTGTATTCCCCCGATCTCCGCCAGAGATCATATCCCTAAGCTCTGATACCAAATGTAAC
>CM029012.1:86947399-86975303 GCA_016801055.1 Panax notoginseng
TAGTTGTATCCCCGATCTCCGCCAGAGATCTATCCCTAAGCTCTGATACCAAATGGGAACTCTGGACACCAACCTATGTCAGCACCTTACATTGATACCTATCAGCTTGCCACCGGCAGAACGGCGTCCCCTACGAGAGTCGGGGCTTCGGTGCATCCCCCATCAACAGAAGTCACCACGAGAGGCTCGGGCTCTTACTTATAGCTCTGATACCAAATGAAACGACCCCAGAATAGGTCCATTCCACCCAACCCATTCTGAGTCGTCAAATACTGGTACAAGAAAACAACTACAACTTTATTACAACAATTGTCGTGCAAAATACAACAACACATATGCTGTGAGTTTTGGATACAAATATATACCAATTGTGACATTGGACACCATCATGATCAGCACCTCACAAAGGTACCTTACATAAAGGTACAGTCAAAAACCTGTTTTAGAAACTATAATCTTTGGGAAGTGCTCAAGGAAACCTTCGTACATGGGAGCCATGCGTCTAGGTTATGATAGATATCATATGGCCACAGAATTATCCTTGGTTGACCCAATAGACCCCAAAGAAAAACGAGAAGATTACTATCATATGCTTCCCAATGGTGAGTCTTCTCTTGACTTATCATTATCTCCACTGTCTCTAATTGGAGAAATATACTTCAAACAAACACCAAGATTATATAGGTAGTGCCCATAGATATACTCAGGCAAGTGGATGAGCACAACCCTGTCCTAGATGACACGAGGTTGTATGTCATTAGACATCTTGTATGATAGTGACAAAACACCCTTCCAACGTTGGGTTCGCCTCACCCTATTTTTTTCAACCAAATATAACTACTAAATGATGACCACCGTTCTATTCCCTTGTTACCCGCGCTCGACCCAGCTACACTCTTATTACCTGAAAAGAATGTGAAGCAAAAGGGTGAGCACAACTAGCTCAGTAAAGAATATCATGACTAAAGATAATTAAATTATCAATAGCCTTCATCAATAATAAATCAGAGATTTAGAACATATGGTAGATGATAAAAAAATTTCAACCATAGTTGCCAGCGGAACATGCAATCCATTAGAAGAGTCAAATAGACTATAAGTCTATTATCTTCCCCATGTTAAAAATCCACCAACATGTTTTATCCCTGTAACATCACTCAACAGTTCCCTTTCCACAATCATATGAATAACTCATAATCATAATGTGACTATAAATTTTTCTTCGCACCCAGGACGAAGAATATTTTCATCACCTGTCTTTACCTGAAATATCAAAGATCATGGTTATACCAAATCACAGTTCCTGTTTATAATCATACCAACAAATCCATCTTTGCACTACGGCCAAAGATATTCATCAACAAATCATCTTTGCACTACAGGCCAAAGATATTCAACAACAGTTCATCTTTGCACTACAGGCCAAAGATATTCATCAACAGTTCATCTTTGCACTACAGGCCAAAGAGATTCATCAACAGGCCCATCTTTGCACTACATGCCAAAGATATTCATCAACAATTCATATTTGCACTACAGGCCAAATATATTCATATCTCAAAGAAATATATAATCATTTCAGAATTTATATAAACAATAATTATAACCATGTTGATCAATTCACCATTGCACTTAAGCTTAAGATATTCAATTATAAATTCAATGGTCATGATCATACCATCACAATTCAACTTGCACTACAGGCCAAAGAGAACCCTAGTCATGATCATACCCAATAATCTATCCATCTTTACACTCCAGTGAAAGAGAATTTCAACTTCAGGGGTTATAAAAATGTTATATATGATGATAAAAATAATATGATTAACATATTGTTTTAACCTCAAGAGTAATATTCGTAACTCATGAATAGTAAATCGTGAATAGTAACTCATGAATAGTAAACCCCGACACAAAAGATAAAAATTTCACAATAAAATCCATTACTATCCCTTACTATCCCTCACAATCCCATACAATCCCTTAACCTCAAAAGAGCAGTACTTCTGACTGGATATCAGATATGATGCTGAAGGAAACTTGCATTGATGAATAGCAACTCACCAAGTATCTAAAAACTCACAAAAATCTTCATAATATAGAGAGAGAAAGAGAGAAAGCTTATGTTTCTGTGTGATTTTCAATTCTAACTTAGCCTCTATTTATAGGAAAATTTTGGTAGGTTTGACCTGCAACCTGATGGCTTTACCTGCTACTATTCTCACCCACCACATTGAAATATATTCACACATTTCTTCACCAACCACAAGTGGGGCCTCCCACAATTCTAGAATTTTCCACCAAAATGATAAACTCTGAAAATTCAACAATTTCTTGAACCAGTCATCTCGTAAAATTCATAACAAATCATACGTTCATTTTTAACGTTCAAAATTTGGTGGACATATACTCAACTTATATATATATAACAATATCCAAAAATTACCACGATCCAACGGTCGGATTAAAAATTATAACCCCCGCAAAATATCTCAAAAACTCTGATTTTTAATACCACCATTCCGACAAAAATACTGATAAAAATCTCAACAATTAACTCCTTCATTTTTAACCACAAAAAATATCCCTCATTTATATCCACATAAAATAAATAGTTCCTTATCATATGAATCAATAATTAATTATTCACAAATAATATTACAGAATCACATTTATGACAACCAGCCGTTCCCAGGAAAGAGGGGGCTTTCCATAAGGATTTCCTCCTTACTGGCGCGCAATTAGATGACCAAACCTCTCCTTAGACAGAATTTTCTAGACATTGCCATAATGTTATCTAATAATATTATTCAAAAATTATGAATTATTGATCTGATAATGGAAATACTGTGCAGCAACAATTATTGAACAACAATAATACAAAATTTCAACGTAGCAATTATTGAATCAATAAAATAAAAAATTGAACAGTAATTTACTGTAACAAATATTGAGTAGTGCCTTCTTACGTAAGAATCAATAATTTCAAAAAGACTATGCAATACCGTGTGCTACAGTGCAATAACGCGTATTACTGTATTTTAACCCCGGTATTCCAACAGTGTTAACGGTAACAACTACGCCGTTATTTGTAAAAACTCAAATTTGTCGTTTTCCTTCACCCGACAGTTATTCGTTATGGGGCCCACAAATAGATGTGCCGTCGTACGAATATTCCCCGACAAAAAGAATATTCCACGACCAAATGAATATTCTCCGACAACAATGATTATTTTATAACCACTTGCTTATTTTGAAAAAAATTCATATTTCACCCTTAACTTTAACATTTATCAATTTAACCATTTACTGAATAGTAATTATAAGAAAAATTGAGTACTTTTATTTCATAAAATTCCCTGGGAACGGCCTGGTTGTCATAAATGTGATTCTGTAATATTATTTGTGAATAATTAATTATTGATTCATATGATAAGAAAATATTTATTTTATGTGGATATAAATGAGGGTTATATTTTTGTGGTTAAAAAATGAAGGAGTTAATGTTGAATTTTATCCGTATTTTGTCGAATGGAGGTATTAAAAATCAGGGTTTTTGAGATATTTTGCGGGGGTTATAATTTTTAATTCCGACCGTTGGATCATGGTAATATTTGGATATGTTATACATATATAAAGTTGAGTATATGTCTACAAATTTTGAACCGTTAAAAATGAACGTATAATTTGTTATAAATTTTACAAGATGACTGGTTCAGAAATTGTTGAATTTTGGGATTTATCATTTTGATGGAAAATTCTAGAATTGGCGGGCCCCACTTGTGGTTGTGAAGAAATGTGCTGAATTATTTTCAAATGTGGTGGGTGGGAAAGTAGCAGTAAAGCCATCAGTTGGCAGGTCAAACCTACCAAAATTTTCCTATAAATAGAGGGCTAAGTTAGAATTGAAAATCACACCAGAAACATAAGCTTTCTCTCTTTCTCTCTCTAGATTATTGAGTGTATTTTGTGAGTATTTAGATACTTGGAGTTGCTATTCATCAGTGCAAGTTTCCTTCAGCCTTATACCGATCAGAAGTACTGCTCTTTTGAGGTAAGGGATAGTAAGGGATAGTAAGGGTTTTATGGGTTGTTATGATTTCAGTTCGTAATTTTTCTGATCTTCAAAAATTCTGGAAAAATTTGAAAATGATATTTTGATGTTTATTGATTGTGTCCAAAAATGTGATTTTTGGATGTATAGATTGAGAGTTATGAATTTTATGAGAAAAGACTATTTTAAAGTAACAGCTTATAATTCCTTGTGGTTAACTCCAAAATTGATGAAATTTTTTATTGGGAGTACATGTATATATAGAAGTATACTCTGTAAATTTCAGAATTTTTAGACAAAAGTACAATTTTTTGATAAATGTCTAATATATTCGGCTATTTTAGCCATATGAAAAATAGTAAATGACTTTTAAAAATTCTGAGAAAAATATATGTTCACTATGGGACTATATTATGCTAAATCCCAGAAAAGAAATATTTTTGGAACTGATTTGGTATTTTTCATGAAAATGGTCTAGTTATGAGTAAATGAATTAAATATGAAACGACCCCAAAATAGGTCCATTCCACCCAACCCATTCTGAGTCGTCAAATACATGGTACAGAAAACAACTACAACTTTATTACAACAATTGTCGTGCAAAATACAACAACACATATGCTGTGAGTTTGGATACAAATATATACCAAATGTGACTCATGTTCCAACCGTGGACATCACCTCACAATAACACCTTACATAAAGGTATAGTCAAAAACTGTTTTAGAAATTAGAATCTTTGGGAAGTGCTCAAGGAAACCTTCGTACATGGGAGGCCACGCATCTAGGTATGATAGATATCATATAGCCACAGAATTATCCTTGGTTGACCCAAATAGACCCCAAAGAAACGAGAAGATTACTGTCATATTCTTCCCAATGGTGAGTCTTCTCTTGACTTATCATTATCTCCACTGTCTCTAATTGAGAATTATATTTCAAACAAACACCAAGAATTATATAGTAGTGCCCATAATATACTCAGCAAGGGATGAGCACATCACTGTCTTATGATGATACGAGGTTGTATGTCGTTAGACTCTTGTATGATAGTGCAAACCACCCTTCCAACGTTGGTTTCGCCTCACCTATTTTCTTCACCAAATATAACTACTAAATGATGACCACCGTTCTATTCCCTTGTTACCCCCGCTCGACCCAGCTACACTCTTATTACCTGAAAGGAATTGTGAAGCAAAAGGGTGAGCACAACTAGCTCAGTAAAGAATATCATGACTAAAAATAATTAAATTATCAACAGCCTTCATCAATAAATAAATCAGAGATTTTAGAACATATGGTAAATGATAAAAATTTCAACCATAGTTGCAGCGGAACGAGCAATCCATTAGAAGAGTCAAATAGACTATAAAGTCTATTATCTTCTCTATGTTAAAAATCCACCAACAATATTTTATCCATGTAACATCACTCAACAGTTCCTTTCCACAATCATATGAATAACTCATAATCATAATTGTGACTATAAATTTTTCTTCGCACCCAGGACGAAGAATATTTTCATCACCTGTCTTTTACCTGAAACATCAAAGATCATGGTTTATACAAATCACAGTTCCTGTTTATAATCATACTAACAAATCCATCTTTGCACTACGGGCCAAAGATATTCATCAACAAATCATCTTTGCACTACAGGCCAAAGATATTCAACAACAGTTCATCTTTGCACTACAGGCCAAAGATATTCATCAACAGGCCCATCTTGCACTACATGCCAAAGATATTCATCAACAATTCATATTTGCACTACAGGCCAAATATATTCATATCTCAAAGAAATATATAATCATTTCAGATTTATATAAAACAATAATTATAACCATTTGATCAATTCACCATTGCACTAAGCTTAAGATATTCAATTATAAATTCAATGGTCATGATCATACCAGTCACAATTCAACTTTGCACTACAGGCCAAAGAGAACCCTATCATGATCATACCAATAATCTACCCATCTTTACACTCCAGTGAAAGAGAATTTCAACATCAGGTTATAAAAATGTTATATATGATGGATAAAAATAATATGATTAACATATTGTTTTAACCTCAAGAGTAATATTCGTAACTCATGAATAGTAAATCGAGAATAGTAACTCATGAATAGTAACCCCGACACAAAAGATAAAAATTTCACAATAAAATCCATTACTATCCCTTACTATCCCTCACAATCCCATACAATCTCTTACCTCAAAAGAGCAGTACTTCTGACTGGATATCAATATGATGCTGAAGAAACTTGCATTGATGAATAGCAACTCACCCAAGTATCTAAAACTCACAAAATATGCTTCAAATATAGAGAGAGAAAGAGAGAAAGCTTATGTTTTCTGGTGTGATTTTCAATTCTAACATAGCCCTCTATTTATAGGAAAATTTGGTAGTTTGACCTGCAACCTGATGGCTTTACCTGCTACTATCCCAACCCACCACATTTGAAATATAATTCAGCACATTTCTTCACCACAACCACAAGTGGGGCCCACCAATTCTAGAATTTTCCACCAAAATGATAAACTCCGAAAATTCAACAATTTCTGAACCAGTCATCTCGTAAAATTCATAATAAATCATACGTTCATTTTTAACGGTTCAAAATTTGTGGGCATATACTCAACTTATATATGTATAACATATCCAAAAATTACCACGATCCAACGGTCGGATTAAAAATTATAACCCCCCGCAAAATATCTCAAAAATCCTGATTTTTAATACCTCCATTCCGACAAAAATACGGATAAAAATCTCAACATTAACTCCTTCATTTTTTAACCACAAAAATATATCCCTCATTTATATCCACATAAAAATAAATATTTCTTATCATATGAATCAATAATTAATTATTCACAAATAATAATTACAGAATCACATTTATGACAACCAGGCCGTTCCCAGGAAAGAGGGGGCTTTCCAATAAGAATTTCTCCTTACTAGCGCGCAATTAGATGACCAAACCTCTCCTTAGACAGAACTTTCTACATTGCCAATAATGCTATCTAATAATATTATTCAAATAATATGAATTATTGATCTGATAATAGAAAATACTGTGCAGCAACAATTATTAAACAAAAATAATATAAAATTTCAACGCAGCAATTATTGAATCAATAAAGTAAAATATTGAACAGTAATTACTGTAACAATTATTGAGTAATGCCTTCTTACTAAGAATCAATAATTTCAAAAATACTATGCAATACCGTGTGCTACTGTGCAATAACGCGTATTACTGTATTTTAACCATCGGTATTCCAACAGTGTTAACGTAACAACTACGCCGTTATTTGTAAAAACTCAAATTTGTCGTTTTCTTCACCCGACAGTTATTCGTTATGGGGCCCACAAATAGCTGCGGCCGTCGAACGAATATTCCCCGACAGAAAGAATATTCCACGACCAAACGAATATTCCCCGACAACAATGATTATTTTATAACCACTTGTGTTTTTGAAAAAAATTCATATATCACCCTTAACTTTAACATTTATCAATTAAACCATTTACTGAATAGTAATATAAGAAACGACCCCCAAAATAGGTCCATTCCACCCAACCCATTCTAGTCGTCAAATACATGGTACAGAAAACAACTACAACTTTATTACAACAATTGTCGTGCAAAATACAACAACACATATGCTGTGAGTTTGGATACAAATATATACCAAATGTGACTCATGTTCCAACCGTGGACATCACCTCACAATAACACCTTACATAAAGGTATAGTCAAAAACTGTTTTTAGAAATTAGAATCTTTGGGAAGTGCTCAAGAAACCTTCGTACATGGGAGGCCACGCATCTAGGTCGTGATAGATATCATATGGCCACAGAATTATCCTTGGTTGACCCAATAGACCCCAAAGAAAAACGAGAAGATTACTATCATATTCTTCCCAATGGTGAGTCTTCTCTTGACTTATCATTTCTCCACTGTCTCTAATTGAGAATTATATTTCAAACAAACACCAAGATTATATAGGTAGTGCCCATAGATATACTCAGCAAGTGAATGAGCACAACCCTGTCTTATGATGACACAAGGTTGTATGTCATTAGACATATTATATGACAGTGGCAAAACACCCTTCCAACGTTAGGTTCGCCTCACACCCTATTTTCTTCACCAAATTATAACTACTAAATGATGACCCCCGTTCTATTCCCTTGTTACCCCCGCTCGACCCACTACACTCTTATACCTGAAAAGAATTGTGAAGGCAAAAGGGTGAGCACAACTAGCTCAGTAAAGAATATCATGACTAAAGATAATTAAGTTATCAACAGCCTTCATCAATAATAAATCAGAGATTTAGAACATATGGTAAATGATAAAATTTTAACCATAGTTGCAGCGGAACGAGCAATCCATTAGAAGAGTCAAATAGACTATAAAGTCTATTATTTCTCTATGTTTAAAAATCCACCAACAATATTTTATCCTGTAACATCACTCAACAGTTCCTTTCCACAATCATATATAATAACCTCATAATCATAATTGTGACTATAAATTTTTCTTCGCACCCAGGACGAAGAATATTTTCATCACCTGTCTTTACCTGAAACATCAAAGATCATGGTTATACCAAATCACAGTTCTTGTTTATAATCATACTAACAAATCCATCTTTGCACTACGGGCCAAAGATATTCATCAACAAACCATCTTTGCACTAACGGGCCAAAGATATTCAACAACAGTTCATCTTTGCACTACAGGCCAAAGATATTCATCAACAGGCCATCTTTGCACTACATGCCAAAGATATTCATCAACAATTCATATTTGCACTACAGGCCAAATATATTCATATCTCAAAGAAATAAATCATCATTCAGAATTTATATAAACAATAATTATAACCATGTTGATCAATTCACCATTGCACTTAAGCTTAAGATATTCAATTATAAATTCAATGGTCATGATCATACCAGTCACAATCAACTTTGCACTACAGGCCAAAGAGAACCCTAGTCATGATCATAACCAATAATCTATCCATCTTTACACTCCAGTGAAAGAGAATTTCAACATCAGGGTTATAAAAATGTTATATATGATGATAAAAATAATATGATTAACATATTGTTTTAACCTCAAGAGTAATATTCGTAACTCATGAATAGTAAATCGTGAATAGTAACTCATGAATAGTAACCCCGACACAAAAGATAAAAAATTTTCACAATAAAATCCATTACTATCCCTTACTATCCTCACAATCCCATACAATCCCTTACCTCAAAAGAGCAGTACTTCTGACTGGATATCAGATATGAGCTGAAGGAAACTTGCACTGATGAATAGCAACTCACCAAGTATCTAAAAACTCACAAAATATGCTTCATAATATAGAGAGAGAAAGAGAGAAAGCTTATGTTTCTGGTGTGATTTTCAATTCTAACTTAGCCCTCTATTTATAGGAAAAATTTTGGTAGGTTTGACCTGCAACCTGATGGCCTTACCTGCTACTATTCCCACCCACCACATTTGAAATATAATTCAGCACATTTCTTCACCAACCACAAGTGGGGCCCACCAATTCTAGAATTTTCCACCAAAATGAATAAACTCCAAAAATTCAACAATTTCTGAACCAGTCATCTCGTAAAATTCATAATAAATCATACGTTCATTTTTTAACGGTTCAAAATTTGTGGGCATATACTCAACTTATATATGTATAACACATCCAAAAATTACCACGATCCAACGGTCGGATTAAAAATTATAAACCCCTCGGCAAAATATCTCAAAAATCCTGATTTTTAATACCTCCATTCCGACAAAAATACGGATAAAAATCTCAACATTAACTCCTTCATTTTTTAACCCACAAAAATATATCCCTCATTTATATCCACATAAAATAAATATTTTCTTATCATATGAAATCAATAATTAATTATTCACAAATAATATTACAGAATCACATTTATGACAACCAGGCCGTTCCCAGGAAAGAGGGGGCTTTCCAATAAGAATTTTCTCCTTACTAGCGCGTAATTAGATGACCAAACCTCTCCTTAGACAGAACTTTCTAGACATTGCCAATAATGCTATCTAATAATATTATTCAAATAATATGAATTATTGATCTGATAATAGAAAATACTGTGCAGCAACAATTATTGAAACAAAAATAATATAAAATATCAACGCAGCAATTATTGAATCAATAAAGTAAAATATTGAACAGTAATTACTGTAACAATTATTTGAGTAATGCCTTCTTACGTAAGAATCAATAATTTCAAAAATACTATGGCAATACCGTGTGCTACTGTGCAATAACGCGTATTACTGTATTTTAAACCATCGGGTATTCCAACAGTGTTAACGGTAACAACTACGCGTTATTTGTAAAAACTCAAATTTGTCGTTTTCTTCACCCGACAGTTATTCGTTATGGGGCCCACAAATAGCTGCGCCGTCGTACGAATATTTCCCGACAGAAAGAATATTCCACGACCAAACGAATATCCCCCGACAACAATGATTATTTTATAACCACTTGCTTATTTTGAAAAAAATTCATATTTCACCCTTAACTTTAACATTTATCAATTTAACCATTTACTGAATAGTAATTATAAGAAAAATTGAGTACTTTTATTTCATAAAATTCGGGGTCTTACAATCTCCCCTCCTTATGAAATTTCGTCCCCGAAATTTACGTACCTGGTATTTCAAAGAGTTGAGAATACCTTCCTTTCATTTCAAATTCCATCTTCTCTATCATCATAATTTCTCCATTGCTCATCTCCTGTATTTCAAATAACATTCTAGAATACAGCTTCAAAACAAGGGTTAATTTAACAAATTAACATATCACATAAATATCCCCGATATTATGGCTGACCAACAAATAAGCTTAGGTTGGACATACTAGCGAAGGATTTACTCATCTCTCCCCTCCTAGTTCTATTTCCCGATCTCCGCCAGAGATCATATCCCTAAGCTCTGATACCAAATGAAACGACCCCAAAATAGGTCCATTCCATCCAACCCATTCTGAGTCGTCAAATACATGGTACAGAAAACAACTACAACTTTATTACAACAATTGTCGTGCAAAATACAACAACACATATGCTGTGAGTTTGGATACAAATATATACCAAATGTGACATTGGACACCATCATGTATCAGCACCTCACAAAGGTACCTTACATAAAGGTACAGTCAAAAACTGTTTTAGAAACTATAATCTTTGGGAAGTGCTCAAGGAAACCTTCGTGCATGGGAGGCCATGCGTCTAGGTTATGATAGATATCATATGGCCACAGAATTATCCTTGGTTGACCCAATAGACCCCAAAGAAAAACGAGAAGATTACTGTCATATTCTTCCCAATGGTGAGTCTTCTCTTGACTTATCATTATCTCCACTGTCTCTAATTGAGAATTATACTTCAAACAAACACCAAGATTATATAGGTAGTGCCCATAGATATACTCAGCAAGTGGATGAGCACAACCCTGTCTTATGATGACACGAGATTGTATGTCATTAGACATCTTGTATGATAATAACAAAACACCCTTCCAACGTTGGTTTCGCCTCACCCTATTTTTCTTCACCAAATATAACTACTAAATGATGACCACCGTTCTATTCCCTTGTTTACCCCCGCTCGACCCCCAGCTACACTCTTATTACCTGAAAGGAATTGTGAAGCAAAAGGGTGAGCACAACTAGCTCAGTAAAGAATATCATGACTAAAGATAATTAAATTATCAGTAGCCTTCATCAATAATAAATCAGAGATTTAGAACATATGGTAAATGATAAAAAATTTCAACCATAGTTGCAGCGGAACGAGCAATCCATTAGAAGAGTCAAATAGACTATAAAGTCTATTATCTTCTCCATGTTAAAAATTCACCAACACTATTTTTATCCATGTAACATCACTCAAGAGTTCCTTTCCACAATCATATGAATAACTCATAATCATAATTGTGACTATAAATTTTTCTTCGCACCCAGGACAAAGAATATTTTCATCACCTGTCTTTACCTGAAACATCAAAGATCATGGTTATACCAAATCACAGTTCTTGTTTATAATCATACTAACAAATCCATCTTTGCACTACGGGCCAAAGATATTCATCAACAAACCATCTTTGCACTACGGGCCAAAGATATTCAACAACAGTTCATCTTTGCACTACAGGCCAAAGATATTCATCAACAGGCCATCTTTGCACTACATGCCAAATATATTCATCAACAATTCATATTTGCACTACAGGCCAAATATATTCATATATCAAAGAAATATATAATCATTTCAGAATTTATATAAACAATAATTCTAACCATGTTGATCAATTCACCTTTGTACTTAAGCTTAAGATATTCAATTATAAATTTAATGGTCATGATCATACCAGTCACAATTCAACTTTGCACTACATGCCAAAGAGAACCCTAGTCATGATCATACCAATAATCTATCCATCTTTACACTCCAGTGAAAGAGAATTTCAACATCAGGGTTATAAAAATGTTATATATGATGATAAAAATAATATGATTAACATATTGTTTTAACCTCAAGAGTAATATTCGTAACTCATGAATAGTAAATCGTGAATAGTAACTCATGAATAGTAACCCCGACACAAAAGATAAAAATTTCACAATAAAATCCATTACTATCCCTTACTATCCCTCACAATCCCATACAATCCCTTACCTCAAAAGAGCAGTACTTCTGACTGGATATCAGATATGAACCGTTAAAAATGAACGTATGATTTGTTATGAATTTTACGAGATGACTGGTTCAGAAATTGTTGAATTTTCAGAGTTTATCATTTTGGTGGAAAATTCTAGAATTGGTGGGCCCCACTTGTGGTTAGTGAAGAAATGTGCTGAATTAATATTTCAAATGTGGTGGGTGGAATAGTAGCAGGTAAAGCCATCAGGTTGCAGGTCAAACCTACTAAAATTTTCCTATAAATAGAGGGCTAAGTTAGAATTGAAAATCACACCAGAAACATAAGCTTTCTCTCTTTCTCTCTCTCAGATTATTGAGTGTATTTTTGTGAGTATTTAGATACTCTGTGAGTTTCTATTCATCAGTGCAAGTTTCCTTCAGCCTTATACCGATCAGAAGTACTGCTCTTTTGAGGTAAGGATTGTAAGGGATTGTAAGGGATATTATTTTCTTCTTAAATGATATTATTTTCTTCAATATCATTATACCGAAATATTGGTATGAATTTTTATTGTAGAATTTCTATCTTTTGTGTCGGGGTTACTATTCATGAGTTACGAATATTACTCTTGAGATTAAAACTATATGTTGATCATATTATTTTTACATCATATATAACATTTTTATAACCCTGATGTTGAAATTCTCTTTCACTTGAGTGTAAAGATGGATAGATTATTGGTATGATCATGACTAGGGTTCTCTTTGGGCCTGTAGTGCAAAGTTGAATTGTGACTGGTATGATCATGACCATTGAATTTATAATTGAATATCTTAAGCTTAAGTGCAATGGTGAATTGATCAACATGGTTATAATTATTGTTTATATAAATCTGAAATGATTAAATATTTCTTTGAGATATGAATATATTTGGCCTGTAGTGCAAATATGAATTGTTGATGAATATCTTTGGCATGTAGTGCAAAGATGGCCTGTTGATAAATATCTTTGGCCTGTAGTGCAAAGATGAACTGTTATTGAATATCTTTGGCCTGTAGTGCAAAGATGGTTTGTTGATGAATATCTTTGGCCCGTAGTGCAAAGATGGATTTGTTAGTATGATTATAAACAGGAACTGTGATTTGGTATAACCATGATCTTTGATGTTTCAGGTAAAGACAGGTGATGAAAATTATCTTCGTCCTGGGTGCGAAGAAAAATTTATAGTCACAATTATGATTATGAGTTATTCATATGATTGTGGAAAGGAACTATTGAGTGATGTTACATGGATAAAATATTGTTGGTGGATTTTTAACATGGAAGAGATAATGGACTTTATAGTCTATTTGACTCTTCTAATGGATTGCTCGTTCCGCTGCAACTATGGTTGAAATTTTTATCATTTACCATATGTTCTAAATCTCTGATTTATTGTTGATGAAGGCTATTGATAATTGAATTATCTTTAGTCATGATATTCTTTACTGAGCTAGTTGTGCTCACCCTTTTGCTTCACAATTCCTTTCAGGTAATAAGAGTGTAGCTGGGTCGAGCGGGGGTAACAAGGGAATAGAACGGTGGTCATCATTTAGTAGTTATATTTGGTGAAGAAAATAGGGTGAGGCGAACCCAACGTTGGAAGGGTGGTTTGCCACTATCATACAAGATGTCTAACGACATACAACCTCGTATCATCATAAGACAGGGATGTGCTCATCCACTTGCTGAGTATATCTATGGGCACTACCTATATAATCTTGGTGTTGTTTGAAATATAATTCTCAATTAGAGACAGTGGAGATAATGATAAGTCAAGAGAAGACTCACCATTGGGAAGAATATGATAGTAATCTTCTCATTTTTCTTTGGGGTCTATTGGGTCAACAAGGATAATTCTGTGGCCATATGATATCTATCATAACCTAGACGCATGGCCTCCCATGTACGAAGGTTTCCTTGAGCACTTCCCAAAGATTCTAATTTCTAAAACAGTTTTTGACTATACCTTTATGTAAGGTGTTATTGTGAGGTGATGTCCACGTTGGAACATGAGTCACATTTGGTATATATTTGTATCCAAACTCACAGCATATGTGTTTGTTGTATTTTGCACGACAATTGTTGTAATAAAGTTGTAGTTGTTTTCTGTACCATGTATTTGACGACTCAGAATGGTTGGGTGGAATGGACCTATTTTGGGGTCGTTTCATTTGGTATCAGAGCTTAGGGATATGATCTCTGGCGGAGACCGGGAAATAGAACTAGGAGGGGAGAGATGAGTAAATCCTTCGCTAGTATGTCCAACCTAAGCTTATTTGTTGGTCAGCCATAATATCGGGATATTATGTGATATGTTAATTTGTTAAATTAACCCTTGTTTTGAAGCTGTATTCAAGAATGTTATTTGAAATACAGGAAGATGCAATGGAGAAATTATGATGATAGAGAAGATGGAATTTGAAATGAAAGAAGGTATTCTCAACTCTTTGAAATACCAGGTACGTAAATTTCGGGGACGAAATTTCATAAGAGGGGAGATTGTAAGACCCCGAATTTTATGAAATAAAAGTATTCAATTTTTCTTATAATTACTATTCAGTAAATGGTTTAATTGATAAATGTTAAAGTTAAGGGTGATATATGAATTTTTTTTCAAAATACACAAGTGGTTATAAAAATAATCATTGTTGTCGGAGAATATTCATTTGGTCGTGGAATATTCTTTTTGTCGGGGAATATTCGTACGACGCGCAGCTATTTTGTGGGCCCCATAACGATAACTGTCGGGTGAAGAAAACGACAAATTTGAGTTTTTACAAATAACGGCGTAGTTGTTACCGTTAACACTGTTGGAATACCCGATGGTTAAAATAAAATACAGTAATACGCGTTATTGCACAGTAGCACACGGTATTGCATAATCTTTTTGAAATTATTGATTCTTACGTAAGAAGGCATTACTCAATAATTGTTACAGTAATTACTGTTCAATATTTTACTTTATTGATTCAATAATTGCTGCGTTGATATTTTATATTATTTTTGTTTCAATAATTGTTGCTGCACAGTATTTTCTATTATCAGATCAATAATTCATATTATTTGAATAATATTATTAGATAGCATTATTGGCAATGTCTAGAAAGTTCTGTCTAAGGAGAGGTTTGGTCATCTAATTGCGCGCTAGTAAGGAGAAATTCTTATTGGAAAGCCCCCTCTTTCCTGGGAACGCCTGGTTGTCATAAATGTGATTCTGTAATATTATTTGTGAATAATTAATTATTGATTCATATGATATAAGAAAATATTATTTTAATGTGGATATAAATGAGGGATATATTTTGTGGTTAAAAAATGAAGGAGTTAATGTTGAGATTTTATCCGTATTTTTGTCGGAATGGAGGTATTAAAAATCAGGATTTTGAGATATTTTGCGGGGTTTAAAATTTTTAATCCGACCGTTGGATCGTGTAATTTTTGGATATGTTATACATATATAAGTTGAGTATATGCCCACAAATTTTGAACCGTTAAAAATGAACGTATGATTTATTATGAATTTTACGAGATGACTGGTTCAGAAATTGTTGAATTTTCAGAGTTTAATCATTTTGGTGGAAAATTCTAGAATTGGTGGGCCCCACTTGTGGTTGGTGAAGAAATGTGCTGAATTATATTTCAAATGTGGTGGGTGGGAATAGTAGCAGGTAAAGCCATCAGGTTGCAGGTCAAACCTACCAAAATTTCCTATAAATAGAGGGCTATGTTAGAATTGAAAATCACACCAGAAACATAAGCTTTCTCTCTTTCTCTCTCTATAATTATGAAGCATATTTTGTGAGTTTTTAGATACTTGGTGAGTTGCTATTCATTAGTGCAAGTTTCCTTCAGCATCATATCTGATATCCAGTCAGAAGTACTGCTCTTTTGAGGTAAGGGATTGTAAGGGATTGTAAGGGATATTATTTTCTTCTTAAATGATATTATTTTCTTCAATATCATTATACCGAAATATTGGTATGAATTTTATTGTAGAATTTCTATCTTTTGTGTCGGGGTTACTATTCATGAGTTACGAATATTACTCTTGAGATTAAAACTATATGTTGATCATATTATTTTTATCATCATATATAACATTTTTATAACCCTGATGTTGAAATTCTCTTTCACTGGAGTGTAAAGATGGGTAGATTATTGGTATGATCATGACTAGGGTTTTCTTTGGCCTGTAGTGCAAAGTTGAATTGTAACTGGTATGATCATGACCATTAAATTTATAATTGAATATCTTAAGCTTAAGTGCAAAGGTGAATTGATCAACATGGTTATAATTATTGTTTATATAAATTCTGAAATGATTATATATTTCTTTGAGATATGAATATATTTGATCTGTAGTGCAAATATGAATTGTTGATGAATATCTTTGGCATGTAGTGCAAAGATGGCCTGTTGATGAATATCTTTGGCCTGTAGTGCAAAGATGAACTGTTGTTGAATATCTTTGGCCTGTAGTGCAAAGATGATTTGTTGATGAATATCTTTGGCCCGTAGTGCAAAGATGGATTTGTTAGTATGATTATAAACAGGAACTGTGATTTGGTATAACCATGATCTTTGATGTTTCAGGTAAAGACAGGTGATGAAAATATTCTTCGTCCTGGGTGCGAAGAAAAATTTATAGTCACAATTATGATTATGAGTTATTCATATGATGTGGAAATGAACTATTGAATGATGTTACATGGATAAAACATTGTTGGTGATTTTTAACATGGAAGAGATAATGGACTTTATGGTCTATTTGACTCTTCTAATGGATTGCTCGTTCCGCTGCAACTATGGTTGAAATTTTTATCATTTACCATATGTTCTAAATCTCTGATTTATTATTGATGAAGGCTATTGATAATTTAATTATCTTTAGTCATGATATTCTTTACTGAGCTAGTTGTGCTCACTCTTTTGCTTCACAATTCCTTTCAGGTAATAAGAGTGTAGCTGGGTCGAGCGGGGGTAACAAGGGAATAGAACGGTGGTCATCATTTAGTAGTTATATTTGGTGAAGAAAATAGGTTGAGGCGAACCCAACGTTGGAAGGGTGGTTTGCCACTATCATACAAGATGTCTAACGACATACAACCTCGTATCATCATAAGACAGGATGTTGCTCATCCACTTGCTGAGTATATCTATGGGCACTACCTATATAATCTTGGTGTTTGTTTGAAGTATAATTCTCAATTAGAGACAGTGGAGATAATGATAAGTCAAGAGAAGACTCACCATTGGGAAGAATATGACAGTAATCTTCTCGTTTTTCTTTGGGGTCTATTGGTCAACCAAGGATAATTCTGTGGCCATATGATATCTATCATAACCTAGATGCGTGGGCCTCCCATGTACGAAGGTTTCCTTGAGCACTTCCCAAAGATTCTAATTTCTAAAACAGTTTTTGACTATACCTTTATGTAAGGTGTTATTGTGAGGTGATGTCCACGGTTGGAACATGAGTCACATTTGGTATATATTTGTATCCAAACTCACAGCATATGTGTTGTTGTATTTTGCACGACAATTGTTGTAATAAAGTTGTAGTTGTTTTCTGTACCATGTATTTGACGACTCAGAATGGGTTGGGTGGAATGGACCTATTTTGGGGTCGTTTCATTATACGCGTTATTGCACAGTAGCACACGGTATTGCACAGTATTTTTGAAATTATTGATTCTTACGTAAGAAGGCACTACTCAATAATTGTTACAGTAATTACTGTTCAATATTTTACTTTATTGATTCAATAATTGCTGCGTTGATATTTTATATTATTTTTGTTTCAATAATTGTTGCTGCACAGTATTTTCTATTATCAGATCAATAATTCATATTATTTGAATAATATTATTAGATAGCATTATTGGCAATGTCTAGAAAGTTCTGTCTAAGGAGAGGTTTGGTCATCTAATTGCGCGCCAGTAAGGAGAAATCCTTATTGGAAAGCCCCTCTTTCCTGGGAACGGCCTGGTTGTCATAAATGTGATTCTGTAATATTATTTGTGAATAATTAATTATTGATTCATATAATAAGGAAATATTTATTTTATGTGGATATAAATGAGGGATATATTTTTTGTGGTTAAAAATGAAGGAGTTAATGTTGAGATTTTTATCAGTATTTTTGTCGGAATGGTGGTATTAAAAATCAGGGTTTTTGAGATATTTTGCGGGGGTTATAATTTTTTAAATCCGACCGTTGGATCGTGGTAATTTTTGGATATGTATATATATATAAGTTGAGTATATGTCCACAAATTTTGAACCGTTAAAAATGAACGTATGATTTGTTATGAATTTTACGAGATGACTGGTTCAGAAATTGTTGAATTTTCAGAGTTTATCATTTTGGTGGAAAATTCTAGAATTGGTGGGCCCCACTTGTGGTTGGTGAAGAAATGTGCTGAATTATATTTCAAATGTGGTGGGTGGGAATAGTAGCAGGTAAAGCCATCAGGTTGCAGGTCAAACCTACCAAAATTTTCCTATAAATAGAGGGCTAAGTTAGAATTGAAAATCACACCAGAAACATAAGCTTTCTCTCTTTCTCTCTCTAGATTATTGAGTGTATTTTGTGAGTATTTAGATACTCTGTGAGTTTCTATTCATCAGTGCAAGTTTCCTTCAGCCTTATACCGATCAGAAGTACTGCTCTTTTGAGGTAAGGGATTGTAAGGGATAGTAAGGGATAGTAAGGGATTTTAAGGGTTGTTATATTTTTCAGTTTCGTAATTTTTCTGATCTTCAAAAATTATGGAAAAATTTGAAATGATATTTTGATGAGTTTTATTGATTGTGTCCAAAAATGGTGATTTTTGGATGTATAGATTAAGAGTTATGAATTTTACGGGAAAAGACTATTTTAAAAGTAACCGCTTATAATTCCTTGTGGTTAACTCCAAAATTGATGAAATTTTTATTGGGAGTACATGTATATGATAGAAGTATACTCTGTAAATTTCAGAATTTTTAGACAAAAGTAAATTTTTGATAAATGTCTAAATATTCGGCTATTTTGGCCATATGAAAAAATAGTAAATGACTTTTAAAAATTCTGAGAAAAATATATGTTCACTATGGGACTATATTATGCTAAATCCCAGAAAAGAAATATTTTTGGAACTGATTTGGTATTTTTTCATGAAAATGGTCTAGTTATGAGTAAATGAATTAAATATGTTTTGTGAAGAAAGAAAATTAGAAAATAGGATTTTATGGCTTGAGAATCCTATATGAGGTATATGCAGATTTTTGATGAGGGTTTTGGTTATTGATGATGAAATTGTAAGAGTTGGCATTTTATGATGATTAAATGCATTAATTAGTAAAGTGTAAACAATTAAAATAAATTGTTTATAAATTTAAGTAATGTTATTCTTTCAATATCATTATACCGAAATATTGGTATGAATTTTATTGTAGAATTTCTATCTTTTGTGTCGGGGTTACTATTCATGAGTTACGAATATTACTCTTGAGATTAAAACTATATGTTGATTATATTATTTTTATCATCATATATAACATTTTTATAACCCTGATGTTGAAATTCTCTTTCACTTGAGTGTAAAGATGGGTAGATTTTTGGTATGATCATGACTATGGGTTATCTTTGGCCAGTAGTGCAAAGTTGAATCGTTGATTGGTATGATCATGACCATTGAATTTATAAGTGAATATCTTTAGCTTAAGTGCAAATGTGAATTGATCAACATGGTTATAATTATTGTTTATATAAATTCTGAAATGATTATATATTTCTTTGAGATATTAATATATTTGGCATGTAGTGCAAATATGAACGGTTGATGAATATATTTGGCCGTAGTGCAAATATGAATTGTTGAGGAATATCTTTGGCCTGTAGTGCAAAGATGAATTGTTGATGAATATCTTCGGCCCGTAGTGCAAAGATGACATGTTGTTGAATATCTTTGGCCAGTAGTGCAAAGACGAACATATGTTGAGATGAACATGACCAACTGGTGATACAAATGAATATCTTTGGCCGTAGTGCAAAGATGAAGTTATTAGTATGATTATGAACAGGAACTGTGATTTGGTATCAGAGCTATAAGTAAAGAGCCCCGAGCCTCTCGCTGGGTGACTTCCTGTTGATGGGGGATGCACCGAAGCCAGACTCTCCGTAGGGGACGCCGTTCTGCGGTGGCAAACTGATAGGTATCAATGTAAGGTGCTGACATAGGTTGGTGTCCAGAGTTACATTTTATATTCATATCTCAAAGAAATATATAATCATTTCAGAATTTATATAAACAATAATTATAACCATGTTGATCAATTCACCATTGCACTTAAGCTTAAGATATTCAATTATAAATTCAATGGTCATGATCATACCAGTCACAATTCAACTTTGCACTACAGGCCAAAGAGAACCCTAGTCATGATCATACCAATAATCTATCCATCTTTACACTCCAGTGAAAGAGAATTTCAACATCAGGGTTATAAAAATGTTATATATGATGATAAAAATAATATGATTAATATATAGTTTTAATCTCAAGAGTAATATTCGTAACTCATGAATAGTAACCCCGACACAAAAGATAGAAATTCTACAATAAAATTCATACCAATATTTCGGTATAATGATATTGAAGAAAATAATATCATTTAAGAAGAAAATAATATCCCTTACAATCCCTTACTATCCCTTACAATCCCTTACAATCCCTTACCTCAAAAGAGCAGTACTTCTGATCGGTATAAGGCTGAAGGAAACTTGCACTGATGAATAGCAACTCACCAAGTATCTAAATACTCACAAAATACACTCAATAATCTAGAGAGAGAAAGAGAGAAAGCTTATGTTTCTGGTGTGATTTTCAATTCTAACTTAGCCCTCTATTTATAGGAAAATTTTGGTAGGTTTGACTTGCAACCTGATGGCTTTACCTGCTACTATTCCCACCCACCACATTTGAAATATAATTCAGCACATTTCTTCACCAACCACAAGTGGGGCCCACCAATTCTAGAATTTTCCACCAAAATGATAAACTCTGAAAATTCAACAATTTCTGAACCAGTCATCTCGTAAAATTCATAACAAATCATACGTTCATTTTTAAACGGTTCAAATTTGTGGACATATACTCAACTTATATATATATAAACATATCCAAAAATTACCACGATCCAACGGTCGGATTAAAAATTATAACCCCCGCAAAATATCTCAAAAACTCTGATTTTTAATACCTCCATTCCGACAAAAATACGGATAAAAATCTCAACATTAACTCCTTCATTTTTAACCACAAAAATATATCCCTCATTTATATCCACATAAAATAAATATTTTCTTATCATATGAATCAATAATTAATTATTCACAAATAATATTACAGAATCACATTTATGACAACCAGGCCGTTCCCAGGAAAGAGGGGGCTTTCCAATAAGGATTTCTCCTTACTGGCGCGCAATTAGATGACCAAACCTCTCCTTAGACAGAATTTTCTAGACATTGCCAATAATGTTATCTAATAATATTATTCAAATAATATGAATTATTGATCTGATAATGGGAAATACTGTGCAGCAACAATTATTGAACAACAATAATACAAAATTTCAACGTAGCAATTATTGAATCAATAAAATAAAATATTGAACAGTAATTACTGTAACAATTATTGAGTAGTGCCTTCTTACGTAAGAATCAATAATTTCAAAAAGACTATGCAATACCGTGTGCTACTGTGCAATAACGCGTATTACTGTATTTTAACCACCGGGTATTCCAACAGTGTTAACGGTAACAACTACGCCGTTATTTGTAAAAACTCAAATTTGTCGTTTTCCTTCACCCGACAGTTATTCGTTATGGGGCCCACAAATAGTTGTGCCGTCGTACGAATATTCCCCGACAAAAAGAATATTCCACGACCAAATGAATATTCTCCGACAACAATGATTATTTTATAACCACTTGCTTATTTTGAAAAAAATTCATATTTCACCCTTAACTTTAACATTTATCAATTTAACCATTTACTGAATAGTAATTATAAGAAAAATTGAATACTTTTATTTCATAAAATTCGGGGTCTTACAATCTCCCATCCTTATGAAATTTCGTCCCCGAAATTTACGTACCTGGTATTTCAAAGAGTTGAGAATACCTTCCTTTCATTTTAAATTCCATCTTCTCTATCATCATAATTTCTCCATTGCTCATCTCCTGTATTTCAAATAACATTCTAGAATACAGCTTCAAAACAAGGGTTAATTTAACAAATTAACATATCACATAATATCCCGATATTATGGCTGACCAACAAATAAGCTTAGGTTGGACATACTAGCGAAGGATTTACTCATCTCTCTCCTCCTAGTTCTATTTCCCGATCTCTGCCAGAGATCATATCCCTAAGCTCTGATACCAAATGTAACTCTGGACACCAACCTATGTCAGCACCTTACATTGATACCTATCAGCTTGCCACCGCAGAACGGCGTCCCCTACGGAGAGTCTGGCTTCGGTGCATCCCCCATCAACAGGAAGTCACCAGCGAGAGGCTCGGGGCTCTTTACTTATAGCTCTGATACCACCTGTGACAACCCCAAAATAGGTCCATTCCACCCAACCCATTCTGAGTCGTCAAATACATGGTACAGAAAACAACTACAACTTTATTACAATAATTGTCGTGCAAAATACAACAACACATATGCTGTGAGTTTGGATACAAATATATACCAAATGTGACATTGGACACCATCTCACAATAACACCTTACATAAAGGTATAGTCAAAAACTGTTTTAGAAATTAGAATCTTTGGGAAGTGCTCAAGGAAACCTTCGTACATGGGAGGCCACGCATCTAGGTTATGATAGATATCATATGGCCACAGAATTATCCTTGGTTGACCCAATAAACCCCAAAGAAAAACGAGAAGATTACTGTCATATTCTTCCCAATGGTGAGTCTTCTCTTGACTTATCATTATCTCCACTGTCTCTAATTGAGAATTATACTTCAAACAAACACCAAGATTATATAGGTAGTGCCCATAGATATACTCAGCAAGTGGATGAGCACAACCCTGTCTTATGATGACACGAGGTTGTATGTCATTAGACATCTTGTATGATAGTGACAAAACACCCTTCCCACGTTGGGTTCGCCTCACCCTATTTTTTTCACCAAATATAACTACTAAATGATGACCACCGTTCTATTCCCTTGTTACCCCCGCTCGACCCAGCTACACTCTTATTACCTGAAAAGAATTGTGAAGCAAAAGGGTGAGCACAACTAGCTCAGTAAAGAATATCATGACTAAAGATAATTAAATTATCAATAGCCTTCATCAATAATAAATCAGAGATTTAGAACATATGGTAAATGATAAAAATTTCAACCATAGTTGCAGCGGAACGAGCAATCCATTAGAAGAGTCAAATAGACCATAAAGTCCATTATCTCTTCCATGTTAAAAATCCACCAACAATGTTTTATCCATGTAACATCATTCAATAGTTCATTTCCACAATCATATGAATAACTCATAATCATAATTGTGACTATAAATTTTTTCTTCGCACCCAGGACGAAGAATATTTTCATCACCTGTCTTTACCTGAAACATCAAAGATCATGGTTATACCAAATCACAGTTCCTGTTTATAATCATACTAACAAATCCATCTTTGCACTACGGGCCAAGATATTCATCAACAAATCATCTTTGCACTACAGGCCAAAGATATTCAACAACAGTTCATCTTTGCACTACAGGCCAAAGATATTCATCAACAGGCCATCTTTGCACTACATGCCAAAGATATTCATCAACAATTCATATTTGCACTACAGGCCAAATATATTCATATCTCAAAGAAATATATAATCATTTCAGAATTTATATAAACAATAATTATAACCATGTTGATCAATTCACCATTGCACTTAAGCTTAAGATATTCAATTATAAATTCAATGGTCATGATCATACCAGTCACAATTCAACTTTGCACTACAGGGCCAAAGAGAACCCTAGTCATGATCATACCAATAATCTATCCATCTTTACACTCCAGTGAAGAGAATTTCAACATCAGGGTTATAAAAATGTTTATATATGATGATAAAAATAATATGATTAACATATTGTTTTAACCTCAAGAGTAATATTCGTAACTCATGAATAGTAAATCGTGAATAGTAACTCATGAATAGTAACCCCGACACAAAAGATAAAAAATTTCACAATAAAATCCATTACTATCCCTTACTATCCCTCACAATCCCATACAATCCCTTACCTCAAAAGAGCAGTACTTCTGACTGGATATCAGATATGATGCTGAAGGTATATCAGATATGTAAGGTGTTATTTCGTTTGGTCGTGGAATATTCTTTCTGTCGGGGAATATTCGTACGACGGCGCAGCTATTTGTGGGCTCCATAACGAATAACTGTCGGGTGAAGAAAACGACAAATTTGAGTTTTTACAAATAACGGCGTAGTTGTTACCGTTAACGCTGTTGGAATACCCGGTGGTTAAAATACAGTAATACGCGTGTTTGCACAGTAGCACACGGTTTTACACAGTATTTTTGAATTATTGATTCTTACGTAAGAAGGCATTACTCAATAATTGTTACAGTAATTACTGTTCAATATTTTACTTTATTGATTCAATAATTGCTGCGTTGATATTTTATATTATTTTTGTTTCAATAATTATTGCTGCACAGTATTTTCTATTATCAGATCAATAATTCATATTATTTGAATAATATTATTAGATAGCATTATTGGCAATGTCTAGAAAGTTCTGTCTAAGGAGAGGTTTGGTCATCTAATTGCGCGCTAGTAAGGAGAAATTCTTATTGGAAAGCCCCCTCTTTCTGGGAACGGCCTGGTTGTCATAAATGTGATTCTGTAAATATTATTGTGAATAATTAATTATTGATTCATATGATAAGGAAATATTTATTTTATGTGGATATAAATGAGGGATATATTTTTGTGGTTAAAAATGAAGGAGTTAATGTTGAGATTTTTATCAGTATTTTTGTCGAATGGTGGTATTAAAAATCAAGTTTTTGAGATATTTTGCGGGGTTAAATTTTTAATCCGACCGTTGGATCGTGGTAATTTTTGGATATGTTATATATAATATAAGTTTGAGTATATGTCCACAAATTTTGAACCGTTAAAAATGAACGTATGATTTATTATGAATTTTTACGAGATGACTGGTTCAGAAATTGTTGAATTTTCGGAGTTTTGTCATTTGGTGGAAAATTCTAGAATTGGTGGGCCCCACTTGTGGTTGGTGAAGAAATGTGCTGAATTATATTTCAAATGTGGTAGGTGGGAATAGTAGCAGGTAAAGCAATCAGGTTGCAGGTCAAACCTACCAAAATTTTCCTATAAATAGAGGGCTAAGTTAGAATTGAAAATCACACCAGAAACATAAGCTTTCTCTCTTTCTCTCTCTATATATGAAGCATATTTGTGAGTTTTTTAGATACTTGGTGAGTTGCTATTCATCAGTGCAAGTTTCCTTCAGCATCATATCTGATATCCAGTCAGAAGTACTGCTCTTTGAGGTAAGGGATTGTATGGGGATTGTGAGGGATAGTAAGGGATAGTAATGGATTTTATTGTGAAATTTTTATCTTTTGTGTCGGGGTTACTATTCATGAGTTACTATTCACGATTTACTATTCATGAATTACGAATATTACTCTTGAGGTTAAAACAATATGTTAATCATATTATTTTTATCATCATATATAACATTTTTATAACCCTGATGTTGAAATTCTCTTTCACTGTAGTGCAAAGATGAACTGTTGTTGAATATCTTTGGCCCGTAGTGCAAAGATGGTTTGTTGATGAATATCTTTGGCCCGTAGTGCAAAGATGGTTTGTTGATGAATATCTTTGGCCTGTAGTGCAAAGATGAATTATTGATGAATATCTTTGGCCTGTAGTGCAAAGATGAACTGTTGTTGAATATCTTTGGTCGTAGTGTAAAGATGGATTTATTAGTATGATTATGAACAGGAACTGTGATTTGGGTAAAACCATGATCTTTGATGTTTCAGGTAAAGACATGTGATAAAAATTATCTTCGTCCTGGATGTGAAGAGGAATTTAGAATTACAATTATGATTATGAGTTATTCATATAATTGTGGAAAGGAACTGTTGATTGATGTTACAGGGATAAAACATTGTTGGTAAATTTTTAACATGGAGAAGATAATAGACTTTATAGTCTATTTGACTCTTCTAATGGATTGCTCGTTCCGCTGCAACTATGTTTAAATTTTATCATTTACCATATGTTCTAAATCTCTGAGTTTATTGTTGATGAAGGCTATTGATAATTGAATTATCTTTAGTCATGATATTCTTTACTGAGCTAGTTGTGCTCACCCTTTTGCTTCACAATTCCTTTCAGGTAATAAGAGTGTAGCTGGGTCGAGCGGGGGTAACAAGGGAATAGAACGGTGGTCATCATTTAGTAGTTATATTTGGTGAAAAAAATAGGGTGAGGCGAACCCAACTTGGAAGGGTGTTTTGGTCACTATCATACAAGATTCTAACGACATACAACCTTGTGTCATCATAGGACAGGGTTGTGCTCATCCACTTGCTGAGTATATCTATGGGCACTACCTATATAATCTTGGTGTTTGTTTAAAAGTATAATTCTCAATTAGAGACAGTGGAGATAATGATAAGTCAAGAGAAGACTCACCATTGGGAAGAATATGATAGTAACCTTCTCATTTTTCTTTGGGGTCTATTGGGTCAACCAAGGATAAATTCTGTGGCCATATGATATCTATCATAACCTAGAAGCATGGCTCCCATGTACGAAGGTTTCCTTGAGCACTTCCCAAAGATTATAGTTTCTAAAACAGTTTTTGACTGTACCTTTATGTAAGGTACCTTTGTGAGGTGCTGATACATGATGGTGTCCAATGTCACATTTGGTATATAATTGTATCCAAACTCACAGCATATGTGTTGTTGTATTTTGCACGACAATTGTTGTAATAAAGTTGTAG